>PVIU01005238.1:0-11789 GCA_004026605.1 Ondatra zibethicus | reverse complement strand
CCCTCCCTCCCTCCTTCCCTCCCTCCCTCCCTCCCTTCTTTCCTTCCTTCCTTCCTTTGTACTGTTCCTGCTTCCTCTGTAAGCGGAGGCCCGTTTCTTTCTTTTCAATGCCATCAGTTTTAAGAGGTACAACACCATCCAGGTTTGCACATGCTCATGCTCAGAAGTATCCCAGAGTTTCTATCGTCCAGGTGGCAGTCTTCAGACACACGTGGTCTGTGCCTGTGCATCCGAGCTCGTAGACTATACTTTAGTCTCTTGGAAGAAGATCCTAGAGAGAAACGCAAGAAAAGGGTCTCTGGGTTTCTAGATGACCTTTGAGTGGCAAGTGCATTACAAGAATTATCTGATATCTTGAATGGAGATAAGTGTTAGGCTATCTTAATCAAATAAGCAAATTATTTGGCTTGTATGTTCTCTTTTATTGGTGTGGTAAACTGATAAAAATCCGTAGAAGTCTAGAAGATTCTTTTCAACAGTGTAAAATTAAAACTCCAAGTAAGAACCTGCAATGTATTATCACTTGATGGACAGAGTTTTCTTTGTAGAGAGGAACGGCGGTGATAGAGAAGCAATGGCCCCCTAGCCTTCAAAACTCTAATCAACTTGTACTTTCACTACTCATTTCAGACTTTTCTGCCTTCAGTTTGTTCCCCTTTGGTGCATTTTCCCCCATGACCACCAGTTCTGACCATATTATTCTAATAGCTGGAAATATCCTATGTTGAGTTAGGATGAAAAGATTAAGGGAGCAAGGGTAGGTAAAGGAATCTTGTATCCCCGAGCCTAGCTGAAGTCTTTCACCAGCTGCGAGCCAGGAATTCCAGCACAATTAACAAAACTTACTGTGAAAATTACCTACATAGAGATAATAATTTTTTTCATACAAGTATCTTGAATTAGAATGTTAAAATAGCTATGAGCCATGCCTAAGGCTAAGTGTATGTGACCTTGAGTTTGGACCACTTGCCCAGTTATAAACCTGTGGTTGCTTTTACTTGCTGCTGCTGTTATTTTTCCTTTTTACTTTTTGAGGATTTCACAAGACTACAGTCTTTGCTTAGAATAGGAACACACATCTTAACTCTCTTGTGCTCTAGTGTGGTAAGGATGCCTCAGCATAGGGCATGGGACAGAGGGCAGAGGGCTTTACTGTATTAGCCTGTATACCTTAATATGCTTTAGAACTACCCTCTGATGTCATTTGCAAATAAAACAAAGAACACTCGCCCGCGCCCCAGAAGCTCCTTCAGAATCATTGGAACAACGTGACTGACTTCAGAAGCCACCTAAACAATACTAGACTGCCACTAAGACACATAGGCACGATGCTCTCTTGAGAAGCCCACACCACACTTGGGTGAATACTATATTTTTCCTAAGTGCTCTTGTCTATCTCTTTCTCATCTGAGTAAGTCAAAACCTCTCCATAAATGCTATAGCTGCCCATACTGACCTGTTCTGAAAATTTTTTTTCCATGACTAACAACCCCTGCTTCAGATGAGTGGCGGCCTCTGAAGGAACCTGCTGCCCTAGGCCTCACTGTCTCTGACGCCATAGCAGAGAGAAGTTCTCAGAGTCAGGGAGAGTCACCTAGAGCTGGGCCTCTAGGTCACTGGACAGGGCTGGGTTACCGGACTTCCACTTTTACTAGCTCCCAGGTACTGGTGGTGGTGCTGGCCCAGAGCTGATCCTGGGAGGACCATTGCCCCTTGACTCATGTCTACACTGCCATGTGTCACTCAATGCCCCATTCCTGAGGCTATGCAGCACATCTGTGCTTCAGCTGCTGGCCACTCACACCTGCTGGCCATCATGTCTGCAGCTCTACTCAGATTCTGGCAAGCCCTTCTGACTCTGATTAAAACACACACACACACACACACACACACACACACACACACACACACACACACACACACAGAGCTTGAGAACTCCTCAGAGTTATTTGACTTTTAAGAGTCAGCCCAATGGACAAATTGTTTGGCAGAGAACATTTCTTTTACTTATCTTTTTCAAAGAGGTACATTTCAGGATGTTTATCTCTGAAGATTAACTTCTAAGACGGCTAAACTTAAGTGGTCAAACTTTTCCAGTAATTAGAAGGATGATACTCTTTTGGGACCAACCAGTTACCAAGTTTGACGGGGTTTTCCATGTTTCTGGATTATCAGCTTGGCAATCGTCCCTACACAAAGCAAAGAATTTATTATGAGCCAATGGAGCCATTATTATGATAATGTTAAATATTTATATGCTATTATAAATATATATGGTGCTGAAAAGTAAATTAAATTGTATCAAACTGATAAAAATCCTCAATATTTACAGTTCAGGCTCATAAATAATATAGTAAGAACTGCAAAAAGGGAGAGCATGGATACAAAAGGAAGATGCAATTTTTTTTTAAATGCTGGGGATTGAACTCAGGGACTTTTGCATATTGGGCAAGCATTCTACCTACCACTGAGCTATACCTCCAGCAAAAGATAGCAAGTTTGTGTTCTTTAACTACCAGAGGTGCAATAATTCATTACAAAAGCAAAAGTGAATGAATACAGATTTCCATACGGCCCTTCCTTATATGAAAGTAAGAAAATGTAAGGCTGGAAATGAAAGATAGGTTGGTTCATCCGAAAGCGCATTAGCGATTTGATATGACAGACAGGCAGAGCAGATAGGCCATGTACTTGTGACTTCCACGGCGCTTCAGTTTGGATCATAAGCGTCCATTCCCAAAAGGCCTGCATGTTAGAGGCCTGGTCCCCAGTTTGGTTTTGGAAGGTGGTGGAAACGTCAAGATGTGGAGCTCAGAAGTACGACCTATGTCTTTGGCACATTCCCCTCAAAGGAAGTGATTGTGGAACCTTGGGCTCTTCTTTCTCTCTTTATACCCTGGCTATTGAGACAACAGTTCTGCCCACTATATGCTCCCCCCAATGGTGGGGTGTCTTGCCTCTTCACAGCTCCCAAAGCAAAAGTGGCAGACGGCTATGGACTGAAAACTCTAGAACTGGGAACTGAAGTAACCCTTTCTTTGTAAATTCATTTACCTCAGGTAGATGATTAGAGTGGCAGGGAGCTTACTAACACACGAGGCCACGTCTTCGTACTTCTCATCTTCTCTGAAGAGAGAGGCCAGTGCTGTCACGGCTTTGAGAGGGAAACTCAAAGCACTGGTCCCCATGCTATCAAGTGAATAGTAGGCAAACAGAGATTCTATCTGCCCTCTCTGAACAAGGAGAATCATAGAAGCAAAGGTTCCACAGGCTTCTCCCTCAAGAGAGGGCACAACTCTCTGTCCTCTGAGTACTTTTAATTGGCTTCCAGAAAGCTGTTCAGTCCATTCGCTGGCGGATTATACTTTCTTTCTCAAAGCGGAATTGATGTTGGTAATTCCCAGAACTTCCGCTGAGGTCTAAGTGAAATCTAGTGAGCATATTCAAGTTTTGTTCCAACACCCTTTGAAGTCTAAAGCTAGAGTTTCAGTGTCTAGACAAGCATTGGAGGAGCCCTCTAGTCTCAGGCCTTTTAAAATTCTTTAACATTCTACATTTCTTTCCCATACAAATAGTTTTAAAGAGTTTGACGGCAGGACTCCACTACTTTTCAGTATTCACTGTGAAATATCTCCATTTTTAAGTCTTCTCTCTGTTGGAAGGTAGTAGGGGTATGAGCAACTTAATGGGTCTAATTTTCCATGGATGCTTCCTTAACTGGTGGCCGTAGAGAAGAGGCTTATTCTTGTGACCAAGAATAGCCAACCTTTCAGCTAGTGCCATATAGGGCCATTCCCCTGCCCACGGTCCCAGATTCCTACCATACCTCTCATAAACTACAATCCTGGCCACAGTACCATGTTTCAGAGCTCAAATGGTGGACTTCACTTTTCCTTTTCTGGGTAGCATCAGCACTATCTACTTCCCTGTGGAAATGAGGTGATTACCAAGTGGGACACATCCCAGGACTTCTTGTGTGGCTGTAGGTAATTATTCAATATATCCTGTGTTGTGTGGCACTGGGATCAAACCCCATGCATGTTAGGGAAGTGATCTACCAGCGCACTACATTCCCAGCCTTTGGGGTTTGCTGTGTAGCTCAAATTGTCCTTGAACTTGCTATGGAGTCCAGGCTGCCCTGGACTACTATTCCTGCTTCCATTCCCTCAAGTTCTGGGATTACAGATATATCTTACTATGCATCACTAAAATACTGTTTTAATAAGCTGTAACCTATGCTATATGTTTAATTTATATAAGTTTTAGATGTTGGACAACTACTGTTTTCTATTTTACAAAGCTGCGAAACCACTTTCTCCCTCCCCTCCTTGATGTCCGCAATGTCATTCAATTGGAGGTAGCTATTCCTGGAAGGGGTTCACATCTAATGGGCACTTCCTATCAATGTGAGTCTCTCTGGACATGCGATAGCTAGATAGATATGATATAGTAGAAGCATTAGCTGATAGGTCAACAGGCCTTAGCACCCACAAGCTATTTCTGTGGAAATCCCCTTTACGAGTATGCAGCCTCATATGTCAGAAGGGTTTTCCATCTTCACTCTCTCACACTTTCATTCCCATCCTTCTTTCTCCCTCAAGGGGTTAGTACTTCATTATCTCTTTTTCCCATGTTAACTTGACAGACTTTCTGCGTGCTAAAGTCGGTACCCAGATGGGCTGGATCAGCCCATAGTGAAGTTTATGCCCTGAGCACAGCACATGGTCACCTGGGATCCAGCTCCACGAGACTCACAGCTTTCCTTTTTCTAGAAAATGTGGGGTACCAAAGCTTACCATCCTCGTTGCCACACATCTCAGCTATCGCCCACCGACAGATGCTGTTCATCCACTGACCTTCTTAAAGTGGTATAGCACTAGGATACCAACCGAGAAAAGCTTACACAGTTCACGGGCCACGTAGGTGCTAATAGATATTATATGTATTATATGTTATATGTGTAATATATATGTATATATTCCTTTGTTGCATCAGACTTTCATTGTTTGTTTTCTGTAATTATAAGCAAAGATGCCAAGGATTTTAAAAATACAGGATGTAAGTTAAATATAGGAAAAATAATCCTGTTTCAGAAAGACATATCTGCAAACTTCTTTGCAATACTTTCCACTCCTGAGCTATTTTAGACCTAAATAAATTGCTTTCATTTCTTAAGGAGCATTCATTATTCTAATGCCTTTAAATGGAGGTTTCCAGAAATCAAGACAGTGCCAAGAATAGAACCCACCCCTGATTTACTGCTATCGCTATTGCATATGAATCAATTCCATAAGGTAGCTGCTGCAACCTTCCTGTATCTATTTATACCAATGGGTTCCTTCCTTTAAGAATGCAGGTCCTATACCCATCTGCCGAAGGAAGAGCAAATCAAGTGAACCTTTGTCATTGACTCCTGATACCATACCAATGCCACTTGGATGCTCAGCTTGTTCCAAGAGGGATGGACGAACTGGGTCCATGTGAGGGTTTCCTGGAGGCAGTTTCTGCAAATTTCCTTCTTTGACCCTACTCTCCATTATAAGCTCTCCTCTAGAGGGGATTTGACTTCTCCTAATACGTATGACAATGTGTTTTGGCTTTCACAGCTGGAGGGTAGAGATCAGTGATGCTATCTCATAAACACCCTGCTATGCACAGGACAGCCCTTCAAGCTGGAATTATCTGGCCCCAAATGCCAATAGCACTGACACTGGGCAGTCTGAACGCTCTTGGCTTGGCAGGGACAGCCTGGGTAAGGCTTGTTCTATGCCTGTTTCAAATGTCTGTATGGAATATCTCCAGTTAGGACTCTGGCCCAGCAGACCTCCAGTGGACTCTAGTGGCCATGGGGACAAATTTCCCTGAAAACTTCCTCACGTCTTCCTTCCCCAAGGTCTGAAAGGATTCCGTCTTCCTTCCCCAAGGTCTGAAAAGATTCTGTTGGGCTCTTTCCACAATCCAGCAGGAGGTTGAGGCTGTCAGTACACCTGGGAAGACAGCAGGGGGACTTCTTTTCCTAAGAGGGGGTAAAACAGAATGCTTCTGACAAGTGATGTTGATGGTGATGGACAAGCAGGATGAACAGCCGGGGGGAGTGGGCAAAGTTTCTTCAGGCTCAGAAGGCCCCTTATAAAATCTTACAAATCACTTATAAAATCTGTGTTTCATTGTTAGTAAACTATACTCATAAAAAATGAGTATTGAGTAAATCAAGGAGAATTACATCCATGTGGAGAAGTGCTGTGAATTGTTGAACGGGGGATGGGCCCAGAAGGATTTACCAAATTACTCTAGTTTTGTGAATGTTTGCAAGTATTCATATCAAAACGGAGGCCTGGTGAAAGTGTCAGCTGTCCATGGAGATCACTCATGATATAGGAGGCTTCTGTAGTGCTAGAATCGGTTGCATGCATTACCGAGAACATAGGCACATCTGGAAGGAATGAAGAGGCACAAGGTGTTATGGCTAGAAAGACTTGATATTTCAGAGATGTCATCGTCCCCAGGAAAAAAAACTAGACGTTATGAGATCCTGATAACAACTGGAACAGCTTTTCTCAGAGTAGACCAGCAGCCTAAGATTGGTTGGAAAAGTCTGGAACAGTCTAGCCGACTGATGCCGTGACTAGGAGGGCAGGAAGGAGTCTTTATACTAAGTTACTTTATTAAGATAATATGTGTGCATACACACAGATTTACACAAATGTATGTATTGGGAGGACACAGGACTTCGGAAAGAATTTCACCTGAGACCTGTGGAGGCAGGGACAGAGTCCATCTCTGACTGTCTGGAGGTATGGAACAGTATTTTCTGCTGATGGACTGAGCTGGCTTAGTGACCTGGGCATCCAGTTGGTGGGATTGCAGGTGGTAGGTAGGCAGGGGGTAGAATCCAACATGCCCTGGTGCCTGCTGGGCTCTGTGACTAGTGAGGTCACTCCTGGGTGTGCCCTTAGCTCTGCTACCTCCTTCAGAGGTCCCACTAAATAAGTTGCAAAGAATATTGTGTGTTTGGGGCTAGAGGTGCAAAGCAAGTGGTCCCATCCAGGCTCAGTGACAACTTGAAGCATTGATGTAGTCATGGCCAGCCTCAAACTCACAGAGATCCACTTGCTTCTGCCTTGGGACAAAAGCTGAGATTAAAAATGCACACCATCACACCTGGCCAGTTGGGTGTTTTTAAGTGTGCAGTTTGGAGGTGGTAAACACATTCACATGACGGTGAGGAACATCTGTAGAATGCTCCCTTCTTGTAGAACTGGAAAACCCCACTGAATAGCGGTTCCCATTGCCAAGTCTTTCTACTCCTCGTAGCCACCTCTCTCTACCATCTCTGTGCATGAATGTAACTACTCTGGACCTCTCGTGTAAGTGGAGTCATGAGGCCTTTGCGATTTTATATTTATAATTGACTTGTTAGGCTTAGCAAAATGTCTTCCAAATTCAGACATATTGTAGTGAGTAGGAGGATGTCTTTCCTGCCTAAGACTGTATACTATTCCATTGTGTGCATTGATCCCAGTTTTTGCTTATCTTCTATTGTGAATGGATACTGGGATGGCTTCTCATTCTTTGTGAATAGCGCTGCTGTGAGTATGGGTGTGCAAATATCTCTTAGAGATGCTTCTCTTTTGGGCACACATATACACACACACAAACATGGTAATTCCATATTATGTGCTTGTGTTTGAATAATAGCCGTACTGTTTTTCATGGCAGCTTTCTAATTCTACCAACACTGTTGGTAGAATTCTGTTTTCTTTATACCATTTCTAATACTTGTTACTGTTAGCAATAAAGTATGGGCATAAAGTGATATTGTAGTTTTTAAATATTTTAAAAATCTGTGTGTGTTGCTGGGTTGTGGTGGTGCACACCTTTAATCCCAGTACTCAGGAGACAGAGGCAGGCTGATCTCTGTGAGTTCAAGGCCAGCCTGGTCTACAGAGAGAGTTCCAGGACAGGCTCCAAAGCTACACAGAGAAACCCAGTCTCAAAAACAAAAAAAGGTCTAAAGTGTGTGTGTGTGTGTGTGTGTGTGTGTGTGTGTGTGTGTGTGTGCATGTGCACGTTCATGAGTCGCAGCACTCATGTGATACGGTGTGAATGTGGAGGTCAGAGGATAATGTCTGGCTTTGGTCCTCATCTTTCCCCTTGTTTGAGACAGGGCCTCATAGCTTGCCACTGTACACTGCCAGCTCTCTGGCCTATGGGTTTCCAGGGATTCTCCTCTCCTCTGCCCACCTTGCTGTATGGATTGCAGATGGGCACTATCTCACCTTGCTTTATCCAAGTTCTTCAGGTCTGAACCTGGGTCCTCACATCACAGGGCAAACACTTTCACTTTTTGCGTTGTCTCCCTGACCCTGTATTATAATTTCTATCTGCATCTCCCTAGAGGCTGATGCTGTTGAGCAAGTCTCAGTGTGTTTCCTGGCCACCTCTGTTTTTGTTTGTTTGTTTGTTTTGTTTTTTGAGACAGGGTTTCTCTATGTAACAGCCCTAGCTATCCTGGAACCGTCTCTGTAGATCAGTCTGGCCTTGAACTCATAGAGATCTGCCTGCCTCTGCCTCCTGAGTGCTGGGATTAAAGGCGTGCGCCACCACTGCCCGGCTCCTGGCCACCTATGAATACCTATGTGTTGGGGATTGAGCTTGCCAGGCCTCGTGTATACAGGCCAGGTGCTCTACCACTCACCTATATTGCCAGCCCTTCCAGTACCATCTTTGAAGAAAAGTCTCTTCAATCCTTTTGCTCTTTTTCTGGTTGGGTTATTTGATATTTTTCCTATAAGTTTTAGGAGTCCTTGGCCATTTAGGATATTGAGCTCTTATTGGTTATGTGATTCACAAATGTTATTTAATTCCACAAAGTTGCTTCTTATGGTGGATTCTGTGCTCTGATGCTCCGTTCACTAACTCAATTTTGTTGGCATTGCATTTGGTGCCATATTGGAGCTGTCATTGTCACATCTGGTGTCATGAGATGCTCCCCTTTAATGCTCAAGGAGTTCTAAGTTCTGAGTCCTATCCCTAGGACCTTGATCCATTGATCCATTGATCCACCAATCCATCCTGTGCTCATTTTCATATATGGTTTGAGAACAGACTGCCATTCATTCTTGCACAAGACCATCAGATTCTCAGCAGTGTTTGTTGACGAAGCTAGCAAGTCTTTTGGTATGCAGTGCACCCAACTCTTAGTTACAAGTTTTCTATTTTTTCCCATCTTTGTTATTTATTCCTTCTCTTAGTATAGGCTTAATTTGTTCTTCCTTTCCTCTTAAAAAAAGTTGTAAATTCCAGATCCTTGCTGTTTTTGAGTTGTGTGGGTTTACACATGTAAACTTCTCAGCTTCTTGTTCCCCACATCCAATCTTCTGTTTTTCTAATGCGTTTTCTAATTTCAAGTGAACTATTGACTCATTGGTGAAGAGCGAGCGGTGTAATTTCTATGGAGGTTTGCTTTGTTCCTGGGGTCCCTTCATTTCTAGTTTCACTCGATGGTGGTCAAAGAGGCCAGCCTGTGCAACACATACACTTTAAATCTGTGGAGACTTGGCTTTGGACACTATGTAACATCAAGGAAGATCAGTTGAATTGCTTTAGGATCTTGATATTGATATTCAAGTTATTGCTGAATGGTAATTGAGAAATAATCTGGTCACATTGCTATATCTGGGAAATATCACACAACCATGAATCATAAATACAAGCCCCTGACTTAAGTCACCAGTTTTACAACTTTTCCTCAAGGAAAATCATGCAAGAGGCCCCCACACAAAACCACAGATGAAATTTGATGGTCGCTTCATGTGGCCACCGATGTCACAGATGGAGAAATGAAGGGTCCAGTGTGTTTCAAAATAGTGAGTCCTGAGGAGTAAGGCTTGGCCATAGGTCCTTGTGTTACAGCACACTTTAGGCCACATACGGATGTTCTTACTGCACAGAAGACTTTCCGATGGTATCCTTGGCTATTTTCACCTGCATAGATTTCAGAAGTTACTAAAGATAGTTTTTCAGAGTTCATAGAAAAAGGAATGACAAACTGAGGACTGCTCATAATCCCTTGCCCCTACACATATAGAACTCCCTGCTAAGAACACACCAGAAAGGTACATTTGTTACAGTCAATCAACCTCCAATGAGGAGTCATTGTTGCCCCAAGTCTATAATGTATATTAGGATTCTCTCTTGCGTTTCCACATTCCATAACTGTGATAAAAACATGCAATTAGCTACTTAGCTGTTTTTAAGCATAGAGTTTGTAGTATTAAATATATTCACGCAGCAGTGAAACAAATATCTAGGCTTTTTCAAGCTGTGTAGTAATCGTCTTTTGCCCCTTGCTCCAAGCACTGATGCTGCTACCCTGCTTTATGTTTCTATGAATTTGGCTATTACTTAAGTACTTCAAGCAATACAGCATTTGGCCTGTTATCCATGTTATTTCATTTAGCATAGCATCATCAAAATTCATTTGGAGTATAGCGGGTGACAACATTTCCTTGCTTTTTAAGGCCGCATAGTGTTCCACCACATGCATATATTACATTTTATCTACTTATTATACTATACACGGGGGCTGCTTCCATTTTTGTGTATTCTGAACAAAGTTGCTGTGAACGCGGGTGTGCAAATATCCCTTACACAAGTTGCTTTCAATTCTTTTGGGTATTTATACTGGAAGTGCAAGTATTGGAGTGTATTGTTATGTGTTTTTTTCCCCAAGCAATTGAGCCATTTCATAAGATTTCTGGTTCTCTACATCCTCACCAATATTTATAGTTTTTAGTGGTATCCATCTTGATAGCTATGAGCTGTGTAGTTAAGAATGTTTGAGTCTCTCTATTATGCCCCTTTTTTTCCATGATAGAACTATGCAAATTTGGTTTCATTGTGTTAGGGTTAGCAGTCAACTTCTATTTAGGTTTGGAACAAACTCTACAGACAATTATTTATATGCAAATGTACATTCTATAAAATATAGAAAAAATCTTACGTGATATATGTAAGCAAGGGAAAGAGATTTGCATGATACTGTATATTAATGAATTATTCCTGAAAAACTCAAACAAAATTGATTTGTATAAAAGTAAATTTGTCATATGAAATTCAATAAGAATTTCTGCTGTTTCAAGTCAGGTCATTATTAAGATGGGTGATAAAATGCTTTACATATTATAACAGTGGTAATTTTCTAACTCACCCCTTCTCCAAATAATAAGAGCAAGACAAAGTCTTCTTTGAGTCACAGAACTGTCTAGCTATATCACATGTAGTCTACCCGAAGGTGAAAGACAAAAGCAAGGAAAACGATTTGCAATACAAAAGCAACCAAGCATGCTGGTTACCAGGCACGTGTTTACATTTAATGACCTCCAACCCTTTATACAACAGGTTCTAGCATGCTTTCCCTTTTACAGGACAGCCTCGGGGATGTTAAGTAAGTAACCGAGGGTTAAAGTGTGAAGAGATGGGACCGGGATTCAATGCACGTAAGTCCAAGTCCTCTTCCACTTCTCCAAAGCAGAGCACTAACCACAAGGGAGTATTAAAGAAGTATGTTCCTGAGTAGGCCTGCTTCTGGGACCGGGATCCTCGCCCAACCAGCTTCTGCGGATTCATCTGGACCCTGTCCCGGCTGCACCTGAGCTCGGCCCACCCGGGCTGAGGCCTTGGGGGAAGGGCGAGTCCCCTGCTAGGGGGCCTCCTTTGTCCCACGGAGCCGAGCAGAGAGGAGCTGGCAACCCTCAGTAGGCCTGCTTTTGGGACCGGGATCCTCG
>PVIU01005237.1:35369-116183 GCA_004026605.1 Ondatra zibethicus | reverse complement strand
TGACCCCTGTAACCCGTGTAAAGGTGAAAGGAGAAAACTGAATCCACAGACTTATCCTCATATGTACACTATGGCATGCTTATGGCCTGTCACCTATGTCACACACAATAGTAATAATAAATAATAAATAAATAAAAATTATAAAAATTTTAAAAAGCAGCAATTCAAGCTTAACACATAAGCAGTAATGTTTTTTTTTAACTTTCAGATGGCTGTATCTGTTTATTTCATTGCAGTCCCAGAGTTTAGAACAGAGGTTCCCATACAATAGGTACTCAGTAGATACTTATTTCATGAACAAATATGAAAAATGTTCATCTGGTGCTGGAGAGATGGCTCAGAGGTTAAGAGCACAGGCTGCTCTTCCAGAGGTCCTGAGTTCAATTCCCATCAACCACATGGTGGCTCACAACCATCTGTAATGAGATCTGATGTCCTCCATGCCAGAACACTGTATGTATAATAAATAAATAAATCTTTAAAAAAATGTTCATCTGTTAAAAAAAAAAAAGGGTCAAGTAAGCTTGCACAGAAGACTCTAAAACTATCAAGGGAGTTTTTAAGGTCAGTGAATTGGACCCTGGAAACCATAACAAGTATAGCTAGTCATACCTCATCAATAGGCTGACTAAAGAAACAAGTGATGATGAGAGCATAAAAAGGCAGTGTATTCAATGTCCCCACACCTGGAAGACCGACAAAGAGAACCAGTGGACTCCCCACCCCCCAGGTCTACATTTGGAATACTCACATAAGATCTAGGCTTAAAGAAAGGGCAAAGCATATGCATAAGTAAGCACTATTGCTCATGAGGTGGTTTAACCATCATTGCCTCTTCTCTAAGCTCTTCTATAATACAATCTAATAAATGTCACAGTTATCTGGAATTCCTTTATAGGAAATAAGTTCCTCATTTGGCTGGCTTCAGTCTTTGAACGCCCCATTATGAGATTCCTACGGACATGCCAATTTCATGAGGTTCAGTGGCTTAATAGCCAAAGAGAAGGGCACAAGTATGTCTTTGAAATGCATTTATTCCTCTCAGGCTTTGTTTTCATACCTTTCCCGTAAGGTGCAATATAACTGTGCCTGAAATAAATAGTAAAAGTATAATATAAACCAAAAATCAAATGTCCTAGTTAGGGTTACTGTTATTGTCATGAAACACCATGACCAAAGGCAAGTTGAAGATGAAAATGCTCATTTGGCTTACATTTGTACATCACTGTTCATCACTGGAGGAAGTCAAGACAGGAACTCAAGCAGAGCAGAAAACTGAGGGCAAAAGCTGATACAGATACCATGGAGGAATGCTGGTACCTGGCTCACTCCCTATGGTTTACTCAGGATATATATAAAAAATAAAATAAAAGAATATATATATATTCTTTTATTTTTCATTCAAAAAAATTTACACTTCCTCCCCTTCTCCCAGTCCCCTCCCGCTCCCCCACTAACCCTCCTCCCTCCCCCTGCTTCCTTAAGAGGGGGCAGGGTACCCTGCCCTGTAGGAAGCCCAAGGCCCTCCCCCCTCCATCCCGGCCTAGGAAGGTGTGCATCCCAAAAAGCTAATACATGCAGAAGAGATAGGTACCAGTGCCATTATCATTGGCTTCTCCGTCAGCCCCTATTGACAGCCACATTCAGAGATTCCAGTTTGATCATATGCTCATTCAGTCCCAGTCCAGCTGGATTTGGTGAGCTCCCATTAGATCAGGCACATGGTCACGGTTGGTGGACCAGCATCTCCCGGTCCGATTTCCTTGCTCATCTTCTCCTACCTTCTGCTCTTCGACTGGACCTAGGGAGCTCAGTCCATTGCTCTGATGTGAATGTGGGTCTCTGTCTCTATCTCCATCCATCGGACGAAATTTCTATGGTGATGATCAAGATATCCATCAATGTGACTATGAGACAAGGCTAGATCAGGCACCTTCTCCTCTGCTGCCCAGGTACCTAGCTGAAGACATCCCCGTGGACACCTGTGATCCCCTCTAGAGCTAAGACTCTTGCCAATCCTAAAATGACTCCCTTAATGTAGACATCTTATTCCCTTCTCCAATATCCACCCTTCCTCCATCTCCACTCTCTCACTCCCCCAAGCTCTCCCCAGTCCATCCCTTCTCCCTTCTCCCTCCCTCTCTCCTTTTCACCCCCCCTCACCCCTACCTACACCCCTATCCCCATTCCCATGCCTCCACCTTTTGCCCGTCAATCTTGTTTGCTTCCAATTTCCAGGAGGATCTATATACGTTTTTCTTTGGGTTCACCTTGCTATTTTGCTTCTCTAGGCTTGTGAACTATATGCTTAATGTTTTTTGTTTATGGCTAGGGTCAACTAATGATGGAACTCAGGACCACCATCCCAGGGTGGCACTCTCTACAGTGGGTTGGGCCCTTTTACCCACATGAATCACAAATTAAGAAAATGACCTATATAATTGCCTGCAGCCCAATCTTAAGGAAACATTTCTTAATTGAAATTCTCTTCCCTCTGATGACTTTAACTTATTTCAAGTTGCCATAAAACTATCCAGCATACCAATGTTAGAAAAAATTATTTAGTAATTTGTAGCATGCATAAAAAACATTTCTCCATACCTTATTGGCTCTTGCAACTTTTGGAAGGGCTGGTGAAATAGTTCTCTTTTGTCATTGGCTTTGAGGTAGGTTTGTTCTAGGAAACCCAGGCCACCTTCAAATTCATGATTCTCTTGCCTTGGCCTTCAAATGCTAAGATTACTAGTAATCACCACCATATTTATTCAAAATGACTTGATTTTTCATTCTGAAAACTTTGGCCCTTGTCTCATGAATGAAAAATGAGGACATGATTGCTTAAGCAACGGGTTTATTGTAGATGTAAGGGAGAATACAGCCAAAGGTATCTGGAATGATCCAGACTGATCCATGACAGCAGATTGAACCAGACCATGAGAGGGGGAGGTGATAGAGGAAAAGATTAGAGAGGGGATGGCAAAAAGGAGCTGAGGATGGAGGGCCCAAGAGCACCAAGAGGCCAGAAGACTATATAGTCAAAATGACCGGGTTATATAGGAGTCAGAGAAGTGGAAGAAGAAAAGGGAAGTTCAGGGGCTGGAAAGTTTAAGAGTAGAGGGGTTGTGCTGTGGAGTAACCCTTCTGTATGCTATGAATATGTGTTGCTCTCATTGGTTAATAAAGAAGCTGCTTTGGCTTGTAATAAGGCAGGAAAATAAAACAAGGCAGGAAAGCCAATCAGAGATACAGGGATAAAGAAAGGCAGAGACAGAGGGAGATGCCAGCCAGCCTCTGGGGAAGCAAGATGTGCTAGAAAACAGGTAAAGCCACAAAGACATGTGGAAAAATGAAGATTAATAGAAGTGTGTTAATTTAAATGTGAGAGCTAGTTAGCAATAAGCCAGAGATATAGGTCAAACGTTTTGTAAATGATATAAGCTTCTGTGTGTTTATCTGGTACCAGGTGATAGGGGCAAAAGAAAAGATGCCCCTCTGATTATAGGGTTTGGGTATCCATCCAGGATCACTTTGTAACAGGTACTTGTGTGTAAGAACTGTGGGAAACTGGGACCAGAGTCCCCTTTGATATGTTAAATGGGCACCTCAGTTAGCCATTTGTTCTGGATCTGGATTTCTTTGTGACCTAACATCTCTGAACAATAACTTCTAGAGACACCACTGATAGTAGTTTAATCTCAACTATTCTTCGTCGCCAAGAGCTGTCTGATTTGATCCCACGTCATGGAGGTAAATGTCATATGTTAGTTTAAAAAAAAAAATAAAAACCTTTGTGACGAATTTTACGCGAATAAGAGATACAGAAAGTGATGCCTAGGTCAGGTCTACATAGAGTCCATTCTCACAATTTAATTATTTATTTGGAAGGTTAATAAACAAAAATTGCATACATACAAATATATATAGTCAATCTTAAATAAAATTATATTTACCATAATATGTGGTCGTAAAATAGTTTCTTCTCTTGAATTACCCCACATTAGATACTTCCTGCTATGGGTAGCTATATATACTTCTGCAACAAAACGCTATAAACTAAGTAGTTTATCAATGACAAATATCTATTTTTCACAGATCTAGGTAGGGATGGGAAGCCCAGGATGAGACACCAATGAACAGAATGTTCAGGGACCCTCTTCTTCATCGGTAGAGTTTCTCTCCGGTGTCTTCACATGGTGTAAAGAGCAAGGTAGCTTTCCCAGGTGACTTTCTTCTAGGCTTCTAAAAACTTATTTTCTTTTTTTTGAGATTATAACCTAGTGACATCATCCCACTCTCATGTAACCCTCCCTACTCTCTTCCCAATGTGTGGCCTCTTTATAAGAGCACTGATGACATTCATTAATTAGCCACCTAATAAAATTCTAAAGACCTCACTTTCTAATGCCATTGTGGTGTTAGGATTTCAGCATATGGCTTTGCAGAGAACACATTTGTGTACTAAGCATAAATGTTCAGATTATAGCTGTGCACTAGCACCTAACATTTCCATTAAAAATTTGATAGGAAATGTATGGAGTATAAAGTGAAAGAGGAAGAGAAGAAGGAGGAAGTGGACTGACAGTTTTAACTATACTGGAAAAACTAAACAATACAAGTGACTGGCTTTATAAGGGGTTGACTTTCCCTCTCAGTGCATGAACTATACATGAGGACCATCTCCAACTGTTGGAAACAATACTTTGTTGATTTCCACTGCAAGTTAGAAGTCTTTCAAAATCAAACATAAATCTGATACTACAAGTGATGGAATTAAGTTATAAATCCTGTTTCTAACTTCTCCATATTTCTTAAAATACTTTGTTGACTTTTACTATGGGAAATGAAAAACTGAAAATTGAGGAAAATGAAAACGGATTTCAAAGAATACCAAAATCCTCATCGCAAGAATCTCCTGTATGAGTAGATTTACTTCCCTCTACTAAAAAGCATGTGACCTTGTGGGAAAACAAACAAACAAATAAAAACAACATTAAAAAACAGACTTTCTTCAAGACCCACCACATAATCTTTTACTTCTTCCAGACTTTTAACTGAACCAATGTTTTGAGAAAAATACAAAGTCTGACCCTTGAAAGTGTATTTTACATACAAAAATAATTTTCATAATTTATATTAGTGCAAAATGGTGAAGGGTAGGTAGCATATCGGTAGGGGTGGATTCTAAGGAAGAAAGGAATACATCACTGGATTCAGTCAAGCTGATTTACAATCCTGACTTGGAATTCAATTTGCTACCATAAAAATAGTAATAATCCTGAAAGCTTTATATTACTTAGAATTATTCAGAGACACAGCGACAATCCATGAGGTAGAAGAGGAAAGACAAAGACAGACAACTTATTAGAGGTCACTGGCCATGTAATAATGGGAATTGGTTAGTTCAAAGATAAACCACTCAATTAAAATTCTGGGGGTGCCTATAACATGTCTTATTCCAAATGTAAAGGCATGAGAACCAGAAAAATAATGTCATTTGATGAAAAATTTGAGAACCTGGGAAACAGATGATACAAGACCTAGACACCAAAGGTCAGAACACAGAAAATTCTGATGTGCAAGAATTTTGGGAAACACTAATCCCAGCACAGAGACATGAGGACAGAGAGAGGAAAATGGCAAAAGAAAGTAGAGGATGAGTGAGGAATGAGGAGGGCAGGGGCAGGGGCAAGGTTGGGAGGAGCAAGAGGGTGTAAAAAAGAGAAGCTGGTTAGAAGAGAAAAGAGAATGCTGATAGGAATATGAGCAGTAAAGACTGTCCATGGTGCTTGAGATAGTAACAAGGGCTCTACCAGGAATCTGGCATTTGTGCTGCACTCTGACAAAGAATCGTGCTATGTTCCGTTCATGTCCTGAAATCTAAATGACACTGAATTTACAAGTAACTGTAATTTGTCAAGTGAATTTAAGACTGTAAAGTTAGGCTGTAGTTGTGTAGGCAAAGACTGCTTGTTTTTTTCCTGGCCACCCAGACTTGAATAATCACAAAGAAATTATATTAACTATAACACTATTTGGCCAATGACTCTAGCATATTTCTAGCTAGCTCTTACATCTTAAACTAATCCATTTCTATCAATCTGTGTATCGCCATGAGGCTGTGGCCTACTGGTAAGATTCTTAAGGCTCTGGTGTGTCCTTCTTTTTCAGCAGCTACATGGCATCTCCTTGACTCTGCCTACCCTCTCACTATATCTTTGTTTGGTTTTTCCCACCTGACTTTCCTCTGCTAAGCCATTGGCTGAAACACTTTTATTCATTAAACAATGGTAAGAAAACATATTCACAGTATACAGAGGGGAATCCCACATCATTTCCCCTTTTTTTGTCTAATTAAAAATGAAGATTTTAACTTTAGCATAGTAAAATTACATATAACACAATACATATCAAGCAAGAATTATGGTTATAATATTTAGTCATTTATCCTTCAGAATATCTATCACAAGTCATATATCTTTATGAATCTAAACTTTTATATCTAATTTATCTTTTATAATAACTAAGGAAAACTATAACTATCTGGGGTCTTTAAACTCTTCAAAGACCACAGAAGGATATAATATTATCTAAGTAAACAGGAAGTTAATTGCAAGCAACTTCCAAAGTTCTAGAAATGACAAAGATATCTCACTGGCTGGATAGTCACCCAAAGTTCTTCTGTAATGTTGGGGCATCCATCTTCAGCCTACAGGCCCATAGTATCCAGCAGACTTTTTCATTAAGCAGGAAATTTGAAGATCTGTTCTGTCTTGTAATGACAAAGTTCATCAGTTGCTTCTTTCTATGTAATGCAGAATGTCTGGCAGACTCTTTCATGAAGCAGGAACCCTGAAAGGGGTCTCACCTTCTTTAGGCAAGTTTAGCAGTAAATTTTCTGTGAGTCCTGCATGTCCAGTTCATACAGCACACCATTAAGGAGTCCAAGAAAGAGCAGTTTCTTGCCCAAATGGCTAACCAACTCCATAAGGAACCTCTTTGATGCCCATCATCCTCTTGAAGTAGACTGGTGCTGCCAAAAGCAGATATATCTCATTGTTGAGAAAAAGCTAAGTTCTTAAAATATTTTAAAGGTAATATTCCATAGGTTTTTTGAAGTGTTGAAGATTATCTATCTAAATGAAATATATCTCTCTATGTCTAGAATATTCTAACATAATAAAAGTTTGATTATTACAGATGACTATCTATTAATCTGTCTTCTTAACTATACATTACATTTTAAATGAGCTGCACAAAAGCAATACCTTACATGAAAGTAGAAATATATATATATACATATACATATATGTATGTACATATATATACATACAGTATAACAAAATCACAAAATCAACCTTAAAATATATCAATAGACCAAGATCCATATCAACGCAAAGTGTTCATCTCTATATCATTTACCCCCCTTTATTTTAGACCTTGAACATTATTATAACCAACCCTTTTAAAAAGAAAATAAACATTCATAAACAATCATTTTTGGAATTTGGGTGTAGTTTCAAGACTACCACGTATACGCTGTCAGTGCAAGTTCCTACCACCATGGTCTGAGCCATGTCCATTGCCATGTCTTCATGTTAACCACGATGTATACACTGTCAGTGCATTTCTTACATGATCTGAGCCATGTCCACTGCCACATCTTCCCAACTACAACAGACGAAGGTCACTCTGAAAGCATGAGGGAAAATAGTTCTTTGTTCCAGTCACTTCTTCCTGTTGGGTGGTTTGTCACAGTACTTAAAAAGTAACTTATGGATATGCCAATATATTAACTGGAAGTCCCTCCCTAGCATGATAGCATTCCCCACAGAGACTATAAAGCTATTTTTAGGCACATCTATTACATAGCCAAACATTTCTTAAGAAAAAATGGAGTAATTTGTTCTAACTCAGTAGATACTTGTGCTGGAGCTAAATTTGCCTTCCCTGCATGTAAGAATTTTGCTTAGTTTGCAGTACTTCCCTGAGGAGGAAAAACAATAACTTTGCAAAATTATAAACTGATAATTTCACCAGGTCATATTAAATTTATTTCATAAAACAATAGGCAAAACGTAGGATGACCTTAGTGGCTAGTACAATTTAGTACTAAGATCATACTGATCTTAGAGAATAGCATGCCTAATCTGGGAGGCAGACATCTAAGATTGAGTCCATTAATCCTGAACTTTTGATGTTATGCTCTTGACTAATAAGGAACAAAACCAGTCATTTTTTTAAGCTTCCTTTTTACTTATTCTTTGTCTCTTTTATGCCATGGTTCTCAATCCCATTCATTTCCCTGTCCCTTCATATCTGCTCTTTGCCCTTGTAACACTCACTTTGAAAATAAAATAAAATAAAATTTCATATAAAAAAGAAAAATCTCCTTGTAGAAGCTGTAGTATGACAAAGTGAGTCACACAGAACACCCTTTAGTCCATATATCTTTACTTGAAAGTGTTCATTACAAACAGTCATTGGTCTGGCCTGAGGCCTCTGGTTTCTGCTACACCACAATACTGAGCCCTCACTGGGGCTCCTCTTGATATCCCATTGTTGCCCTGTGTCATGGAGACCCTGCAGCTTTGGATCTGCAAGACCAGACCCTTCCCATGTTTCTACAGATCACAGATGGGGTGGATTTGTGCATGGACCTACTTATAACCCTGGTTGTGGGCCTCATAAATTGCAGAGCTAGTCAGACATCCAGCTCTCCCATGTCCCTACTGCCAAGGTGAATTCTCCAGCATTCCTCTGGCTAGTTTACCCAAGGCAGCAAGGCACAAGAAGTGGGAGCAGTTCTGCTTCTGTGTCCTCACGATCAGTTCACCCAGACCTGTACCACCAGAACCGGGGAATCTTTCTTCACCTAGGCCACCACATGGCAGATAAGGGGCTGAGACCCACTCTCCCACTTTCATGCCTTCAGGGCCAGCTTGCCCCCCTCCCTAGTCCCTACTCTCCTCATCACCCCATCCCCCCCATAACAGGGTCAGCTCTATTGTGCTATACAGGCAAGGTATAGAACCCATTCACCCCAGCGTTGCAGTCAGTGAGGGGCAGAGCCAGCTCCGTGCAGTCCTATTCTCTAGGCCTTCAGTGGTATCAGGAACCATGGTCGTCAACACAGACCACAGTAATGACGTGGACCCAGACATCGGCCTTGGCAGAGGCCCGGGCACCACAGACATCACCATGCTCGCACTTCAGCCAGATGCTCATAACTTTCACCTCTTCAGACGTGCCTCTGCCCACAGAACATACGCCCCTCTCTCTCTCTCTCTCTCTCTCTCTCTCTCTCTCTCTCTCTCTCTCTCTCTCTCTCTCTCTCTCTCTCATCACACCATACACCCATACACTTGTTCACCAAAATAGTGCCCAACGCCCTGGCACCACAAAGAGCCAGGTAGGCCCATATCTTCTCCTAGGCACTCAAGGCAGGTTGCCCTGGGGATGCATGTGGGTCTCCTTGTCCTGCTCGGTCATAATGGCCTCGGTTTTAGTAAACAGAGTACTTTACTGGATTGATTTCTTCACAACTGTGATCCTACTTTGTGATCAGGTTATTTTGAAAATGTGAACTCTGCCATAATAGTCTCTCTATGGTTGTCTTAGCTTGTATACAGTAGGACTGGAGATGCCATGTTAGGGACAACAGTTTGGGAATGAAGGGGATCATCTGACCCAACAAGTACAGGAACCGGAACTGGTGCCTTCTGCTGAGCAGTTTGCGAGAAACTGGATCAACAACAACCGCATGAACTTGGAAGTTTAGTCTTCTCTGGAATGCTGAGATAACCACGTTCTAATCAGCAGTTTCTTATAGCGTTTTAGACATACGGATAGCAGCTACTTTCATTATTCTATTGACATATAAAGCTCGGGGGTCAGATATTAGGATATAAATCTGATAGATACACAAAGCAACAGAACAAAGATCCACTGACCCTCCTCTTCACCGTCCCAAATCAAAAGCCCATGAATCTTTATCAGTACCCTCCCCCTCGTTCCTTCTTGTGTCTCTGTCTTCATCTGGATGGGCCAGAAAACTCTGTCCTCTATTCTAACCAGCTGAATGTGGACTCCACCATCTGAATCAAAGTTTAACTTGATCTGGCAGCCTTGGATTGGGAGTGCGAACAAATGTCTCACAGCAGACATGAAAGAAAAATGGCCAGTTAAGCTGTTGCCTGATTTCTAATGTACAGAAAACAGGAGAGAGGGAAAAAATCTGGCATCATAACTGGTTAAGTAGTGGTGGTTTGCTGTATGTCAATGTGGATGAATACTCTCAGAATCTAGGATATTCCCTGGAAAATCTCTTTATACTCCTGTGTTACAACTGAACCTGAACATAAAGGCAAGAAGGCTAATGACTCAGATAACCTTCCACATTTGGCATGCTCAGTGAGGACATAGAGACTGTAACATATGGAATAGAAAACCTACAACATAAAAACTGTTCATGGGGCACTGGAGAGATGGCTCAGCAGTTAGGAGCACTGGTTCCTGTTTCAAAGAATTCAGATTCAATTCCGAGCACCCAAACACTGGCTCACAGCCCTCTGTAACTCTAATTTCCCAAGATCTAATGCCTTCTTTGGCCTCAGCAGACACTGAATGCACACGGTGCACAGACTATGTGTATGCACAAAATTAAAAGATTCGAGTTTATTATTTATAGTTATTAAATTAACTTCATTATTTATAGTGCATAGTCATGAGTCTGTACACAAAAATAAAGACTAAGAAAATGATGCATATTTTCTTGTATCCACTCGTGTATTACAGCTATAAACACAATATATATACCTGTATGTATGTACATATATATGAATGCGGGCTTTAATATGCAAAGTACATACAACCTATCACACTTAGAGGAAAAAGCAACATAGAATAAATGTCAACATTTCTTGAGCCCACCAGAGAACTGAGGTTGTAGTATAACTACTACCTCAGAATCTGAAGTGGGAGGAGGTTGCCTCAAGGAAAAATTAGCAATTGAAATCTACCTATCTGTAGCAGATGCTGCTGGAGCCGTCAACTTTGAATTTGATTAGATGAACTGCTAGAGGCTGCATATAAATAAATAGAAAGTGAGGAATCACAAGAGTGGGCATGCTTTGGAAGACTTTTTCTCCCAGAATCCTACAAAGCCTCTCATAGAGAATTTTGAGAAAGTCTGAAAATGACTGTGGAAGGGGGAAAAAAAAAAAACAACCACTGGGCTGTAAGCCTGGGGCACTCCCCAAAACAAACACCTGTTCTCCAGAAGAAAGGTGTCCATCAAAGCCAGCAAGAAAGAGAAATTCCTCCTACTGAAACTTACTCCAGGAATCTTTTTTCACTTAATTGGTGGGTAGATACTCAACATATAAGGCTAAAAATAAAAAATAAAAATGACATTGGGAGGGGCATGAGAAAGCTATAATATTCATTTTGAAACTCTCATGAACATGACAGTGTTGATCACAGATCCACTAAACAAATAAAATTTATTTTTAACACTACAGAATACTCACTACCCACATACTTTATCACCCCGCCAAGAAGGTTCCAGCATAGTAGTAGTAGACTGCATTTCAGAGTGCTCTAACACAGACTGAGTATTGGGGAAGCCTACTGTAAATGGAAGAATTTATAAGAGCAAAGAGATATTTAAAGCCTCTGAAACGTATTGTTATAGGTGCTGATTTTATTTCAGAGCCGCCACCCCCATTAAAATTTCAAGATGATCTTCTGAGAAGCATCCTCCTGCAGGAGATAGAACAAATACAGAGACCAGAGCCAGACAGTATGAAGAGAATGAGAGACCTCGAAACTCTCAGCCCCAAAGGAGATGTCACTGTCAAATCCCTCCCACAGGGTTCAGGGAGCGCTGCAGAAGAGGGGGCAGATGACTATAGGAGCCAGAGGCCATGAAGGAAACAGGCCTTCTAAACGCAGCAGAACCAGCATACGTACGAACTCATAGACACTGAGGCAGCATGCACAGTTGCACGAGTCTGTACCAGATGGGGCCCTAGAGTTGAAAGAAGTGGACACGAGGCTCCGCCCCTAACCCAGAAGCTATTTCCAACTAATAACCATTTGCAAATGGAAAATTAGTTTCTCCAAGGGAGCCTCACTGGGTAACAAACTACTCGTGTTTTCTTCACCTCTTTTCCTTCTATTGATTTGTATGCTATTGACTTGTTTATTTTTGCTTTGTCTTATTATATTATATTTTACTTTATCCCTTAGAAGCCTGTTTGTTTTCCAAGAAGAGACAAAATGGGATGGAAAGGGAGGCGGAGAGACACTGGAAGGAGTGGAGGGAAGAAAAATCATAATCACAATATATTGTATGAAAAAATGTATTTTCAGTAAATGAAAAATAAAAATTCCAAAATAGTACATGTAAAATCATGTTACCCTTGTTTAGATCTTGCATTTTTTAAAGGACTTATTTATTTTTATTTTTGTGTGTATAAATGTTTTGTCTACATGTATGTCTGGACACTGTGTGTGTTCAGTGCGTGCGGAAGCTAGAAGAAGGCTTTAGATATCCCAGCACTAGAGTTACAGATGGTTATGAGCCACCATGTGGGTGCTGGAAATTCAACCTAGGTCCTTTGGAAGAACAACATTTTTTCTTAGCCCTTGAGCCATTTCTCCATCTCCTAGACATTTTGCTTTTAGTCTTTAAAAAATGTGTCTTTTAGGATATATAATAATTTCAAACTAGACCCCCTATGGTACAGTGAGTACTGCTAATTCTTGCTATAGATGACCCAAAGTCTTCTCTCCAACTGACACATAAAGCAGGAAAAGAGACTTATGTTCCCTCCGAGGCAGGGACTATGCTCCTCATCAGCACTAAAGAAGTTATAGGAGGCTGTTAGTCATCCCATAGCTCCCCAAAATGACTTGTGGAACCAGGGGTGTCAGTGAACAGTTGTGGCAGAGTGGGTAGGACACGGAGAGAGAGACATATTAAGTTTAACACATTTTTTGAGATTTTAATTATGTATATAGTTTAAACGTGTGTATAATTATGTTTTGATATTGTTATTCCATATATATGTTCCCAATCAAATTCTTAATTCCCAGTCACAAGAACATAGAAATTTCAACTGGTCCCTTCTTAACTCAGGTCAGACCCATGCCCATAGCAAAACCACAGCTCCAATAAGTATTAAATATTGCCCAACTGCAAACTAAATTACTATAAACCTACTTCAAGAAAAAACCATTGTCCTCCTCTCCTTTTATTCTTTACAACATATCCAGCTGTTTGCAAGCTAACAGTCAAAACTTTTTAAAAATGGAAGTAAGTTAAAAACTTAGCTGCCTGCAGAGAAAAGATTATGCCCTATTCAGATGAAACACAGACGTGGGACATATTAATACAAAATATTGAAGAAAATATTGTGAAGACATTAATCTAGTAACAACAACAACAAAAAAAAAACCCTCATGAGCATCTTAATCGTGTTACCAAACAGGAAAACTCTAAGGAAGTAAAAACAGAACATAGTCCTCGAACCACTTTCACAGAAGTGAAGACGGGGCCCTAGTGAGCTTACTGAATAGACACTTACTTACTGAATATTGTCTTATCTGGGTTTTATTTTTGTCATTAAACCAAAAGCAACACGGGGAGGAAAGGGTTTATTTCACTTCACACTTCAGGTCTCAGTCCATCACCTACTGAGGAGAGGGCAGGAATTTGAGCAGGGCAGGAACATACAGGCAGCAGGGACTGATGCAAAGACCACGGAGGGATGCTGTTTACTGACTTACTCACTCATGGCCTGCTCATAGCACCCAGGACCACCTACCCAGGGGTAGGACCACCTACATTCATCTGGGAACTACAAGTACATCACAGGCTTGCCCACCTGCCAAGCTGGTGATGACATGACCTGAAGTGAGGTTCTTTCTCCCAAAATGTCTCTAACATCTATCAAATTGATATAAAACTAGGTAGTACAATTATGAAAGATAAAAAAGAGGAATTACACAAACACACACGGTAACAAATATCAGAATCAACTCATGCAATAGAAAGGAAAAACAGACATTTTTTTTCATATTTTTAAAATTTTACCCCATTGGTATTTTTCTGTTTCAGTTATGAATTTCATCCATATTTAAAAATTAGATAAGGAGAACATAAATATGGGCAAATATCCTCAATCTTTAGGCAGATTTAATACAGTAGCATCTGATTGCTTAACAACAGACTTCAGTTGAAGACAGAGAAGGCTCTATCTATAGATTTGTTGATTTCTGATAGACAAATCCTCCTAACATAGCCTACTTCAAGTTCTGTACATGATGTACACAAACATGATGGTTTGGATTTAAAAAAGAAAAAATGCTGCTCCTGTAGTCGCAAAGGTCTGAACACTAGGTGGCATTGTTTGAGGAGGTTACAGAACCTTTCAAAGAGGGAGCCTTCCTGTAGGAAGGAAATTCACTGTGGATGAGCTTTGAATAGTCTAACCTGCCTTCTCTCTCTTTCTCCGTTTCTGATGTGGATGGAAATGTGATCCCCCAGCTTCCTATCCTGCCACCATGCCTTCCCCACCATTGTAGTCTTTCCCTCTGGAACCCTAGGCTAAAAAGAAAGAAAGGAAGGGAGGGAGGGAGGGAGGGAGGGAGGGAAGAAGAAAGGAAGAAAGAGAGAGAGAGAGAGAGAAATCTCTTTGTTTCCTAAGTTGCTTTCTGCATTTTTATCATAACAACAGAACAAAAACAAGAGAAAAGTAATTAGCACACTGAATGCAGAATTGTGAGGAAATAGGTATAATTATCCTGCCAAACTATAACGAGCTAAACTTTATAATGCTACTGAATATCTGATGATTTTTCTATGATTTTTTTCCTTTTTAAAATGGAAATTATTAAAATGTTCAACTTTACTTTTAATATATGATGTGAGACAAGCATTGAAAAAATTTCAAAGGTGATATCAATTCCTGCTGATATTATTTACTAAAGAAACTGTTCTTAGTGGTTAAAAATTAGCATTTTATCACTTTTTTATAATAAAATAAATTTTCTATTATATATTTAAATTTTTCTTACATGTGCACAAATCACACTTTTTAAAATTTTAAAAATCTAGTTTTACAATTACACATGAGTTTATATTTAATCTATCATATCTACATAAACTTTGCAGTTTAATGATTTAATATACAACCAATACATAAATTATTCAACTCAATTTTGTATATTAAGTATTTTCAGCTATACCCTGATTACATTTTCAATTATTACTTTATATTAAAAATACAGTTTTTTCAAATTACTTTCGATATTTAGAAACAAAATGTTGCTTCCAATATGCTATTTATGAACCATACTTTTACCACTAGCCACTATCCTCTTTGTATTCCTCAGACTCGATACTGTCTACCAAAAATGTTATCATGGCTTAATTTATTTGCAGTTGCTTAGTATTTTTCTGTCTATTTTATTTTTCTTTTTCTATCAGCTATTCTTTGTCAATCATATTTAAAGGTCTTGCTATGACATATGCATTTTTACTTTTGGTTTTTTCAATTTAAATGTAATCTTTAAGATTTAATATCTGTTGTCCTTCATTCATTACTTCTATTTTAGATGATGTTGACTGTCATTCATAGCAATTTTATAGTTTTCTCGCTTGTAGGTGGCTTATCCACTTTTGCCCTCCATTGCTAATTGGAGCATTTTATATTTCTGCAATAAAAAGCTATACTCTGAATAAAAAGTAATTGAGTATACAGTTATTATATAAAAACAAGAACCAAACTATTTTCTTCCAACAGTGTCTCTCCCTTTACCCCATATTCTCAAAAAGTACTTTTTTTCTTTTCAAATTTGCTTAAGGAAAGTTATTTTTTTTTTAAGTTTCCCTGCTATTTAAGTTACACTTCAACATATTGAGTTTGTCCAACTCTCTATTCTTTTCAACCCAGACAAGTTTTGGATCTTTTCATTTGCTGTGTCAAAATTTAAAATTACCTAATAAATTCTTTTGTTATATCTGGTCCAGAAGTGTTTACAAATGTTAAAATGCTACTGTTATCACTCAGAACTGCCTAAACACATACTATTTTCCAGTGGGCATTCAGTCGTAACAGGTGAGCTATTGCACTATACAGCGTTAATTGTGCATCGCCAGCAAGAGCACAACCCTAGCCTTCTTGCTGTGGCATGTGCCACACATAAGAGCAGTGTTGCTTTATTTCCTCATTCCAAATAAAATGTGAAGAACATTGCACATACAGATAGCATAGAGAAGAACTGAAAATTGGGTAATAAGCAATGATTACAGAAGCTAGGTATATTAAAATTGGCAACAAAGCATGTAAGAAGCATTTTTTTTCTATCTCCTTTGTTTAACATTTAATCCCCTGAAGCAAGAAACTTACTATTCTGTGGTTTTGGCAGCATTTGTACGCTGTGGTGAGCATATAGTAGACCATCATTCAATATTGACTGAAGGTCTTCATCAATAACTGTTCTCTATCTAGTGTTTATTACTTATTGGGAGACAAGTGAACCAAAAGTGCAGACAATAATATATAACTCTGTAAGTCCAGGAAAATCTATGACTATGTTCCCAAAGACATATCACCTTTACATTTATTATTGATATGCAAATTATTTTTATACTTTTTATTGTTTCTTTTCCCCCTTCCCTTTCTTCTCTCCAAGCTCTCCTATATGCCTGTGCTTGCTCTCTTTTAAATTGATGGCTGCTTTTGTTCATTAATTGTTATACACAGTTGGCTCAATCTGTATAATGTTACTTGTATGTATGTTTTCAGGGCTGATCATTGGTAATGGATAACCAATTGGTCTGTTCTTACTTAAATATTGTTATTCCAACTTTCAGCATTCCTTAGCCGCCTATAGCTTTTGGGGGAGGGTTGAGATCTTGTGGCTTTCCCCTGTTTATTTTTACATTGTTGTCCTTGTTCAGCTCATGTTTAGACAATCATGTTAGTGATACTTAATGGGTGTAGCTTCTGACATTACTAGGAAACAAAATCTCACACACACACACACACACACACACACACACACACAAAATAAACTCCCCAATCCTTTGATTCTTACAATGTTTCTTCGCCCTCTTCTGCAATGTTCCCCAAGCCTTAGATGCAGGGGTGGTTTTGTATATGTACCCATTGATACTAGACTCCACAACTTTTCATTTTGAGCTGTTTTGATGGCATCCATATGTTGCAAAGAGAAGTTTCCATGCTGAAGTGTGAAGACTAAACTTTTCTATGCTTATAAGAACAATTATTAAGAATGTAGCTAGGGATTATGCTGGTTTAGTAAAATGACAGTTGTTGGTTTGCCTAGAAGATCCATAACACTAGCTCTGGGTTGTTGGCTAGGTTTCCAGCACTTTCTCTGATTCCCTTTTGTTCAGGAGCTTATTAATTCCAACTATAGAGGCATTTTAATTATAATATATTTTATAACAACTCTCTATAACAGACATTGGATTTTAATCTCTGTGTCTCTAGGGAAATAAATATTGATGAGCAAGTAGAAGTTGTGTTCCCCACAGTATAGGGCCTTGTCTTCTAGTCTCCCTTTGGAAAAATCCATTTGGCTTTTGGTGGAGCTGATACAAAAGCATACCCAGCGCTTAAGGCGAAAACTGTTACAGAGTGTCATTAATCTTGAACTCTGGGTGAATGGCCACTTGTAATACTCTGCCAAGATTTTGTGGTTTACTTTTCCTTTTTTTTTAGTATCAGTTATTACAAGCTTGAATATTCCTGCACATCCACTCCAAACTTAAAGACGGAGACAAATTCTAAGAACTAATTTTATCATTGCAGAAATATCATAAAATAGCCATGTACAGAGCTAGATGCTGTTCTTGACTGTATCCCTAAGCTATCTAATGTGGCCTCTAGCCTACAGTCATGCTGAACAAAGTGAGATTAAATGCAGCATGTGAGAAAAGAGTGAGCACATTTAAAGAATGTTTTGCTTTATAGAATATTTTTCAATTGGCTAATTAAAAAAATTAGAAGTAGCACTCCTTAAAATAATGAAGTACAATAAACATATAAAACAGTACCAGTATTTTGGACATCAGCCAATATTATTAAGTATGTACACTCCCACTTACAATGATAACTATTTATAATTATTAGGCAATGGTCATAGATCTTGAACACTACCTGATTTACATTGTCATTGTGTTTTAAATAATATTTTATTCATTTGTTGAAAATTTCATACATGTATATAATGTAATTTAATTAAATTCCAAACCCCATTGTAGTCCAACTACCCAAAAGGCTTCTAACCACATATGCCTACAAACTCTATGTCCTCTTTTTATTGCTTATGAATTTATTTCCTGTAAACCACTGAGTCAAAGTAGTGCTTCCCGTGTATGTGCTAGTGCGTGGCCATCTACAGGAGCCTAAGCTACGCCCTCACAGAAGAGTGGTGCCCCCTTCTTTAGTTGCAACTTGTTTCCAATCATTCTCCAGCTAGGAATGGGTTCAAGTGGCTCCTTCCCTTCCATACTGGATTTTTACCTGTATGGAACTCGTGCATGTCACCATAGCTGTTCTGAGTCGTTCATGTGAGCGACAACCAAGTCAGATCCAGGAGACAACATCTCACAGGACTCCTTGTTCTGTGTCTCTTAAGTCCATTCTGCTGTGGCGCTCTCTGAGCCTTGGTGAGAGGGAGGACAGACTGATAGAGATGTCCTTTCTGTGTTTGAGCACCCACAGCCACAAGTTCTCAGCACTTTCAACACTTCTGAGTCTCTGTTTTAAACACTCTAAGAAGCTTCTCTGACCAAGGCTGAGAGTAGCACAAATCTATAGGTATAAACAAAAATATATAAAAGGTTTGACAACTTGACCACTTTTCAAAACAATAGGTCCATTACTATGGCCTTTTACCTCCCTAACCATGAGGTTTGATTATGTTTACCATAAGGAATGCATTCTTTCCTGAGCAGCCGGCCTCAAGTCAAACCAAAGGAACAGTCGGTTATCCCCTAAAATAATCTTACCACAGTTGTACCAGTGGATAATTCTTGCCTGTCAGCTCAGTGCTACTGAAGTTCTGGGTGAGACCACGGATGTCCTTACTTACCCAGCATCCTGCAAAGCACCTTCAAGCACTATAAACACCAGCCATCAGTGAGAAACAAAAACCAGGTATTTATAGTGAATAATTTAGTCCAGTTTGTGTCAATAAATTGAATCAATGGTATACTTTGATAAAGACCTCCATTTTTGTCTATGAGGAAGACACAAAGAATTTGTTAACCTACACAATGAAACAGTTGTACATCAAAACTGACAAGCTGCTTATAATCTGAAGAATATGATTTTCTATTTTCTTTTGGTTAGGCAGAGTCTTCTGAAATATGTAATAACTCTCAAATACACATAATTCCAATTAAGTGAACAAATAAGTAATGGAATCAGATCAAATAAAGGTCATATTTTATTTAGCTCTCTTCATGAAAAAGGACTTAAAGAATTTGTTTTTATTTTGCCTTGAAGAATAAAGTAAATCACTTTATCTATAGAAAATCCAAAATGGAAACAACCTTATGTGTTACCCTAGGCCCCTAAGGAGCAGTTTGTGTTATAAATGAGTGGGAGGAAATGTCATAAAACAAGGATGGACAAGAGTAGATATGGTGCACTGTGAACCCCAAGAAAAGTAGAAGTTTCATGAGTGGTGTGTAGACTGTTAGCTCTCCTTTTGGCTCCCTATCTACTCTTTTCTTCTAACAAAGAGCACTAGCAACTGGCACTTGCCCTTTCTCAAGCCTCTGCTTGACAAATGACTGTATTTCTCATGCCTCTGGTTTGCCATCATTCCTTATATTCTGGTTCCACTTTGTGACTATGGCAATATAAACATTCAACTCAATGCTCCTCCTGGTTGTGACATCAGGCCCACAAAACTACCCAGGAATAATTTCTAAGAGGTAAAATATACCTGACCCGGTTATCTGTTTGTGTGAGGCTCCACCAGAGGTTCATTCTGTGTTTCTTATTCCTGGTTCTCTACCACAATCTTATTGCCATTATGTGGTGGCATAATTTAGAGGATGTAGCTCCACCATGGTGCCTAACCCACCAGTCACAGTTGTATTGCTATTGAGAAATAGCGCATGCTATTTATAGAGAATATTACTGAACCAAGTAGTTCATAGGCATTAAATTAGGTTGCTACTCAAAATATTCTGTCTGTTCTGTATGACAAGCTAACAAAGGAAGTGATACCTGAATCCTGCCCCAGAGAGCTACCAATATACTAACTCGTCTGGTCTTTGAGTGAAATGCTTTCAAGTCACACTTTCTTGTTCTTTGAAAGTAAAATTTCAATTGACTTATATTTTCCCTAAACATCTTTCCATACACGTGAAAAACAGTTAGTTTTCCCTCTTACCTAACTTTGCAATATTTCATTTCCAGTAAAATAATTCAAATTCTGATATCTAGAAACAGTTAAGTCAGTTAAGAACCTTAGCATTAGTCACAATAAAAAGAACTCATTTGCCTATGAAAATGTGCCATATGCATACAGCTAAATTTTGTTCATTAACCTAAAAAGAAAAATATCTTTACATGCTAGAAAACTGCTAAACTTTGGAAAAATCATGCTAAGGAAAGACAGTTATAAGTGGACACATATTTTTAAAATCTATTTATATGAAATATCCAAAATAGAAAATCTATAATCAGAAAGTAGACTTCTTTTATGCTGCCAGATGATTTAAAGTGGATAGGGGAGCAACAAGCAGACTAGAATTTGACTGAAAAGGGATATAAAGTTACACAGTATTATTTTGATATTTTAAAAGTATCATTTAGTTAACTAATAATTATAGCTATAAAACATGGTGAATATACAAAGGCACTTCTTCAAAAATTTGGGAGATTCTACATAAAATATGCAAATATAGATCCTCTCAAAAGAACAGGAAAGCTGGGCGGTGGTGGCTCACGCCTTTGATCCCAGCACTTGGGAAGTAGAGGCAGGCAGATCTTTGAGTTCAAGGACCTGATCTACAAAGTGAGTTCCAGGACAGCCAAGGATACACACACACACACACACACAAAAAAAAAAAAAAGAAAAAAAGAAAAGAAAAACCTTTCTTGGGGGAAAAAAAAGAATAAGAAAGATTAACTTAAATAATATTTATGTGATTCAGCTTACCTAAAATATCAACTCATATGATTCAGTCAATACATATATTTATTAATGAAATGTTTGAATAGCACTAGGTAAAACAAAACCCTGAAGAAAGTATTAGGCTTAACTCTAGCCCTCTAACTAACCATTGAGTTTGCAGTGAATGGCTATTCGGGTCTCTATATACAGAAATTTATGATCACTGACAAGAAGATAACAGATGTGTAATTTCTTTTTAAGTGGAGCAGGTTATAGTAGAGGAGAAAGAAACGTATAGCCTAGGCTGGCCTCAAGCTTGTGATCCTCCTGCCTCTGCCTCCTTCAGCAAATTCTATCAGCTTGTGCCACCACAACAGGCTTTTGTTTTGCTTTGTTTTGGGGGGTGTGTTTTGGTTTGGTTTGGTTTTGGTTTTTCAAGACAGGGTTTCTCTATATAACAGCTCAGACTGTCCTGGAGCTCACTTTGTAGACCAGGCTGGCTTTGAACTCACAGAGAACCGCCTGTCTCTGCCTCCCAAGTGCTGGGATTAAAGGTGTGTGCCCCCAACCACCTGGCAGTGGATGTGTAATTTCATACACACACAAAAAAAAGAAACAGGATGGCTTTGGGAGGATTAAACACCCACTACACGGGGGAGGGGCACTTTATTTTTAATGTAACGTACCAGGTTGGGAGATGTTTATGAATTCTAATATATTACCAATAACTATTCAAAAGTCTGACAAACACTCTGCAACATTTGAAATGTTTTTATGTTCTTTTATGCTCCTTACCTTTTCATGCCAGTGGCAAAAATCTTCAATGTCTCATTACCTGGCTATTGTACCTGTCAAGCTAGCCCATTATCATCCCACTTGCCTTCTCTTGAAGAACTACAGGTAAATAGTCATAATGGCTCTGAAGTAATGGGATTTCCTGTAAAAAGGAGGAGGCAAGTATTCTAGAGTTACTGGCCAAGACAAAAATCTACTTTAAGTCAAATAACCTCTATTTTTAAAAGGATCACAGGCCAGTTCCCCAATGTAGCAGTTCATACAGATTGATAAAAAAATGACAATTACAATAAACATTACCATAATTATATATCTACAAAATTACTTATAAATAGATAAACTCATGCATAAATTAAAAGAATTGAAAAATACTATCAAGGCTAACTCTCCTCTACTCCTAGATTATCATACATAGAGATAGAGGTACTGATGCATAATTTCACAATTTATGCTCATTGGATTGCCATTTCCTCATATCTGCTCTATATTAATTTGTAATACTAATTTTGTAATAATTAAGATACAAAGGACATAATTTAAAGATTTCAAGTTACAAGGGCACACTCTGAACGAACAAATGCTGAAGCAGGATTAAGGTCTATGCAAATAACTGATTCCCCATGAGGTACATGATAAACAGTTTGCACCCTAGACTGCTCACTCAATGATGAGTAGGCCATTGGTCACTAGGGCATCTCTTAAAGGGGGTATACCTTATCTCCTTTATGATGAAAACTCGGGCTGAGTCATAAGGAAACCACAGGAGCTTGTGTCATTGAGCATTTATGGAGTGCACTCCAGTCAGCCAGCAGAGGATTTGCTTACATTTTTGCTAGTTGGTCTGCAGTCCCCAGCAACATGTAAGATGCATGTGTCAGTACTTTCTCAGCAAAGCAAAGAACAGTTTCTCCTTTGTCTTGGTGCTCTCTGTCTTCCCTAGGGTTTTCCTCTTCCTTATTTAGTATTCACCTCCAAACCCCCGTGCTCAGGCTCGCTGATTGATTCAGCAGCTGATTTGGAGCTCTCGTTAAAACCCTTTGTGGGCCATCGAAATTCGCCCCAGCTCTGCTTATCCCTGCAAGGGGAACAGAAGCACTTGACGTTTTTGATTCAACACCCTGGGAGTCACAACCTACCATTACATTCTCCTCATCCTTGAAGAGGGCTCCCTATCTAGACATAAAAATAGAATTCTGGAAAGAAGCCCCTGGAGACGTGTTGGCAGGCAGAATTAAAGCCAGCTACACCGTGAGATTGATTGCAAAGGTTATGCCCGACCTATGGAGAAAGGATAAAGGCCAGATCATTGGATTTACAAAGTCTCTTGTGGATGAGAATTCTAGTCAATAATATCAGCACTTCTGGGAGTTAGAAAACTCCTCACAACCATTAAAACCAAGAGGAGCACAGACAGGAAGATTCCTGGCCCACTCACTTGGGACACAGAGAACTAGAAAGATATGCTGAGGATGGAGACAGAGAGGAGGAAGGAATGCACAGGGACATCCACACTCTCCCGGAGAATCCCAGAGTGACAAATCTATTTGGAATATTTTAAAATTGTGTTTACATCAGTGACAGTCTTAAGTGGTCACAACATGAACTTTTATTGTAGGTCCCCACTCAACAACAGTAGTTTAATTACGCTACTCAGCATGTCCTACTGAAAGAAACTACGGATGAACTGATTCTAGCTCATTGTGATTTTACAGCCAGATCTAATTAGTGCCTTTGTGGCCAGCTAACTGTTCATATCTTCTCAGGGCTTTAACATATATATGAAGTGCAGTGTGTCTTTAAATGGACTCATAATGTATACAATCTAAATATTGCTAACACCTTCTTCCACATGTAAACTATACATTAAACATTCAAAATCAATTCATTGCTACATAGGCCAGCTACTAAGGGATTATGTGAAGACAATGAAGGCTTAATTTAGAGCTGACCTGGTTATATTCATTTAAATATATAAGTGTTGAGAGAGTATAAATAAGCAGCCACATGAAACAATGAAAATTGCTGCCAAGAACATTGAATAGAAAAATCCCCAAAGTCTGAACAGTTACTAAGAGCTAAAGTAAAATTAAAATGAAATAAGACAAAGCAATGTAATCAATCACAAATACTCACACAGCACTAAAATGTGTGACTGTGTCAAGGAGCTATGCTTCCCACAGTGCTCTCTCTAAAATCTTTACGATGTACGTAAAATACCGCGTTTGAACTTCATGGCTAGTTTATTTCTTGTGTCAACAAGGTTAAAAACATTCCCTGAATTTATCTGAATATATGCATCCTATTTTATATAAACTATAAAGAAGTGTGCGAAAAGAAAATACTAGCTTCCTTTCCTAAATGAAATGTTATGCTGTTAGAACAAATTATAATAAAAGAGTCAATGTTTCCCACTTTATGAAGTGGAATGCACACGATGATAATGCATTCACAGATCTGAACATTCAAGGTCAAGATTCCCACCATGTCACAACCTTCATTCTCATCTTATGCACACAAAAAATGCAAACTTCTTCTAAAGCATCTCAATTGTTCTTCCCGTTTCACTCTGTAGTAAAGTAGGTGTTACTACAGAGGCATTCTTCAGGCCATCAGTCCTACTACTCTGACCAGAACACTTCCTGGACTTCCTAGAGGAATCATGATAAAGTATAAGCTGTTTGTGGACTGCAGTAAGACCCTATGGAACCTGGCCATTGTCTATGTGTCCCATCTCACCTCTGATGATCCTTGCTGTTGCATTCGCATTGCTTACAAAGTCACAGATCTTTTTATTTTTCCTCAACTAAACTAAGCAAGTTCCTATCTCAAAATCTCTGCACATTTTATCCTTTCTTCATAAAGTCCCTTTCTAAAAAGTTGGAGATATAATTTTTATTTTACATAACCTATCCATATAAACTTTACACTTTAATATTTTATAGTATATTAAAGGAGTTGTGAAGCTATTACAACTATAACTGAAATCATTTGGTCCTTCTACAAATGCCACTTCTCATTTGATCTTATCCTTTCTTCTAGCCCTTGCACTATGTAACTCAACTGTCTGTCACTATAAATTGGGCATATTCTCTGAATAGAACCACACAATCTGGAGTCTAGTCACTGGTTTCTATATTGTGGCAGAATTTTGTCAAGATTTAGTTGTGTTGAAATATTTTTCTTTGAAAACAGTCTTCATAAAGCTGTTAATTGTTTTTGTTATCCACTTGTTAGTCAATGGACATTTAGGGCATGTTCACTTTTACATAACTCTGAGTGGGGCTGCTATGAAGATACACGTATAAGTCTCCATGTGGAAATATCATTGGTATTTCTCTCAGGTACATACCAAGGTGTAGAATTGCTGAGCAATTTAGTAACTACATTTTGAACATTTTGATAACGGTGCCACTTAACATTCCTACAAGTATAAAATTAAATAAAGAAGAGTAACAATGCCAAATCTAGGCAAGACTATAGAGGAACTGAAATTCTGATGCATTGCTAGTGAGAATATAAACTATTATAGCTAGTTTGTGCCGCACCCTGAGACTTTCTTATGAAGTCAAATATATTCTTACCACTATAATTTAGCAATTACACCTATAGGCACTTGTCTCAGAAGAATGAACTCACACACAAAGGAAGAAACTGAAAAATATTTTAAAACTTTTCAAACAATTTAATTAATGATAACTCAAAACCATAAACAGTGCCCCAAATTAAGAATAAGAATATAGAGTATTGTGTTATATATAATCTCTATTACTATCCAGAGAAAGGCCTGCTTTATATTCCATATTGTTACAGAGTGCCAAGAATAAACCTTAAAGTCTGGAAATAGTTATCAGCTACTATAGTAAATGCTGTGAGACACTGTGAAAAGTTCTGTAATATGCAAAATTAATCTGATCTGATATTATAAAAGTAATGTTGACTGGAAAGACACACAAGGAATCTTTCTTGGATAACAAAATATACTTGATAGAATATGTGCTACCATATATAATCATTTCTGAAAATACACCAAAAGTAATCATTTGCATATTAATATGTCATGGATCAAGAGTGACTAAGAGCACCAATAAAGGTCAGTGATATTATATATAGTGTTTGATATCCTGATGAACTAGATCATAAGAAATCATTAAATATCTACAACTCAAACCTCTGTGGCAAATATGAACAAATGAGTTGATAGTGATCCTTTGGGAACTCCTCGTGTGGGAGGTCCTTCTGTCTATGTGTTGCTTTTATTGGTTAATGAATAAAGAAACTGGCTTGGCCTGATAGGGTAGAGTAGAGCTAGGCAGGGAACACTCAACTGAGTTATTTGAATGTCAATTGTTAATGAAAATAATCATGAATGGGGATAGATGTTTGTAATGTATCCTAATCTGGTACTAAAAGTTCAATAATTTGAGATTTTGGTTAAGTAAATGAGTGAAAGAGTCAAGAGGCAAACAGCATGGTAATTAAACTTGCTTTAATACCAAAGCAGGAAGTGTTGAAGAAGGCTGAACTTAGAAGAAAAACAACACAGACCATTGATGTAGCACAAATTCTAATTGGTCTTAATAATAAAAACCCGGAATCAGATATTAGGGGGTGAAAGCTGAAAGATCAGAGAAGCAGAGCATCCAGCCACTAGATCTTACCTGTATGAAATCCTCAGACCAAATGGTATCCTGTCTCTACAAGTCCTCAGACTGAATGTCATTTCTAAGAAACTTCAGACTGAATCCTGAGCTCCTGTCTCCTCCCACCTTATATTCCTCTCTCTGCCCAGCCAATCCTGTCTCCACTTCCCAAGTGTTGTGATTAAAAGTGTGAGTCAACACCTCTTGGCTGTTTCTCTTTTAGACTGATTCAGTCTGGTGTGTCCCAGGTTGGCCTTGAATTCACAGAAATCCATCTGCCTTTGTCTCCAAAATGCAGGGATTATAGATGTGTGCTACCACTACCTGGCCTCTATGGCTAACTAGATTTTCAGGCAAGCTTTATTTATTAAAGCACAAATAAAATATCACCAAAATTTTGATATATGCTCATTCATTTTTAATGTGGAATGCTATTTATTGAAGATTTGAGACAATCATACTTAGTCTATGATGGAGACCTGAGGATAATATTACTATAAACATAAAGAATAGCTGACATTCTTTCAAGAGTCTTCTTCAGTAGATTTTTATTAGTCTAGTGTTCCAAGAATGAAATTGGAGAAGAGCTCTACACTGCAACTTATCTTCTGAAATCTGCCAGAGATGGAATCATTGTACTGGACTAGGCAATATGTATGCCATCATGTCTCTTAAGGGAGAATGAGGATAAATAATAGACAGCACAGATACCAAATTCTGAATAAGACTCGTTAGGACTTTCACAAAGCATCCTAAGTCATACATGCCACACTTCCTCTTACTTTTTTTTTTTGGCTTGTTTTTATGAGACAGGGTTTCTCTGTAGCTATTGGAGCCTATTCTATAACTTGCTCTGTAGAGCAGGCTGTCCTTGAACTCAAGAGATCCACCTGCCTCTGCCTCCTGAGTGCTGGGATTAAAGGCATGCACCACTGCTGCCTGGATGGAGCATGGATATTAACCAAATGCAACAAAGAGCTGGTAAGGGAAATGTTAAAGTACTGTACCAAATGCATCTATGCTTAGGAGCATTTGACAGGGCTATACAAATAGAATAGTATGATAAAATTTAGTGTCTATGAAAACATGTTGATATTAAAGCTACATACACGCACAGAAACCTCTGTAGCTCATGACTGTCCATTCAAAAATGGAACTAAGCAACTGGCTAGACTTTGTTAGAGACAAACAAATTTAGAGGAACTGCAGCTGGGATATAGAATACCTTCAGCACTGTGGTCTTCTCCAATATCCCCTAGCTCCCCCTAGTCAGGAGCTTTCCCACGGAGGGGATCAGGTAGCCATGTTGGCTACTCTAGCTGCTGACTCAGCCTAATCTTCAGACCCTTGGCATCCAGCTTAGTCATGAAAAATGTGTGGCTCTCTCAAATGAGAGATGAAAATAAGAGCAAAGCACACAAAGAAGAGTCAATTTTGAGTTACATATAGAAAACTCAACTTACTTATTGGTTGAATAAAAGGATTAAATGCAAAATGACCAATTTCTAAAAGTTAAGTATTTCAAATAAAAAGTAAAATAAAATAATATTTTTGGCATGTAAGTATGTGAATCCAATATTTGGCTGTGCAAAGAAGACTTTGCTTAACCTTGTGGACTTATGAGTAACTCTTTAATTACACAAAAAATTATGTGTTTAGATTATGTATATACAAAATACGTTAGCCTACAATCAGATTATACTTTAAAAAGCCAAAAGTCCTCACATTAAAAATGATTCATATTCAAGTCTTGGATATTTCTATTTTGTTCTAATATCACTAAATGCAACTGCCTGAATTGAGACTGAATGATTACACGTCCCAAATTTTATAAGCTGGATTCCTAACCAACAATGTCATGGTATTCCCAGTGGGGTGTTATGAAGTTAACTAGGATATAAAGGTACACTTCCATGAACTGATCTAGTGTATATATAAAAAGGGTTTCAGAGAGTTATTTTGCCCTCTTTCTGCCTGGAAAGGTCTAACAGCGTAACAAAAAACAAGAGGAAGTGGGTCATCTGAAAATCAGAGGAGGGGTCTTGTCAGAAGGAAAAACTGACTTCCCTCTTTCAAAACTGAGTAATAAATATTTGGTGCTTTCTAGCCTCCAGGAAGGTATTTTGGTGCAGAAACATGAACTCAATTCCTATATAATCAATACACAAAATTGCTAAAATGACTTACTTTGGTAACTTCATAAGCAGAACTAGCAAATCCTTTTTTGTTTTCTTCATTCCTGTTGTTGTCTGTCTTTGCAATAAAGTACATCTCATTCAGATCTCTCTAAGGAAAATGTTTATATAATAGAGGAGTAGGGTAAATTTGTCTGATTTCCTTCCCCTTCCTAAGTCCTCGACTTTTATTCTAGTTTAACACAACAAAGGCAACCTGCAGCATCCACTGTTGAAGGTCATCTTAGTGTTCATTTTGCAGAACTGCGCAGGGTAATAGCTTTTCCAGTGTTATACAAAGAATAAGGGATCTGATCTTATTCACAAGCTCATGGTTTTCCTTTATACATCTCCCCAGTGCAGAGATGCATGTGAGGGACTGTGGCAACTGGAATAGCCACAATACTCTTCAGCTGACTTGTTTGCGGGCAGTGGTTAAATGAGAAGCATAATGAATGGTCTTTTAAGTCAGTCAAAGGGCTATCCCATCTAAAATTCCACAATTAACCCAGGTTCTCCTGTCACGACCTCAGAATCTATAAATTACTCTGTGTGTGTGTGTGTGTGTGTGTGTGTGTGTGTGTGTGTGTACACACATACATATATTAATCATCTGCTATTGTTGATTGATGACTAGCTGTGAAATATTTCTCAATTTTACTTCTGGTTAATTCCTTTTAAATACATAATTCTTGAGTTCTTAGCAACTTCTTCATAACTCCAGGAAATGTGACTCTTCTAAGCATAATTAAAGATGAGATGGAAGCTATCTGACATACTGAGCCTGGGAGTTACCATCTCAGCCTTTTCATAAATATAGTATTCTTGAAAGAAATTTGAGGTCCAATCTCCTGCAGGGTTAGTGACAATGAGAAGCCCTCACCATGGTCTGAGTCTTACTAAGAGTAGTCAGACAAGCTATAGTAAAGATCATTAGCAGGTGGAATATGAGACCATATCATCTTCAAGTTCTTTGCTAACTTTTTGCTCATTAGTCTTCTGGTATACTTCAATACACACAATTTGTTTCATCAAGAACAGGCCTTCTAGAATGTATCTTAGGGTACTGTAGCCCATGCACACAACATGCAACATTACATTCAGCATAAATGGGTTTAAAAGTCTTTTAGGGGAGAGTTTCTCATTTCTTTGACAAATAGAGACAAAGACAACACAAAGGCTCACACCCTCTACTCCAAGTAGAAAATCTCTTACTCTCGGCTCTCCTGTAACATAATAATTTAATAAATCTTTTCGACTACTCAAACAGCAGAACTATTTTGTAATTACAGCATATAAACCATGACAACTATAAAATCTTTTCAAAAGGTTTGAGAAGTTTTGATAACCAGAAACAAGAAAGGAATCACTTTTATCTACTGACTTATTACTATTTCTGGATTAGACAGAGGGGCTTAGATGCCTTTGGTATAAACTCAGTAGTCGAATGTTAAGTAAACCTATAGTCAACTTGATGAAGACAAAGATGATTTGCAAATGCATCAGTAGAAAGACTTCCCCTGTGGGTTCTAAAGAATGCACTACACAAAGGTTTATAGTAAGAATTTATTGTAGCCTTAAATTGGCTGTTTCATCTTTTCAGTGGTATTAAATCAACAAATTTTTTTAGTTTAATAAAAGCATACTACGGTTTTTAACTATTAAGCTTGATTTTGGTTTCATCTGCCAACTTAATACATGATGTTTCCCTTTAGGTTTAACACCAAGCCTAGTTGAAAATGTATGAAGCTATATAATATACTTTTATCAGTGGCAATTGCCTGCTCTTACCAGATATTTATATATGAAGTAATATAGGTTAACTAGTGATTGTTAAATGGGAAGATTCCTGAGTTCTACAGTAGATACAGAGACATGAAGAGTGCCCAAAATCTGTGTTTTCAACACCTTACCATGTTGCTCTAGAAGAAAATAAAGGCACCATCACTGATAGGGCATGGGAATCAGGGAATCAATAGAAATTGCTGCATAAGAAGAATGAGGAGAGCCAAAAAACAAAGTCAGAAAGGACCTTGTTCCCATATGTATTAGAGAAGTGGTAACGGTAGTTTATGGACATTGACATAGTTCAATTACTTCTTTGTCTATGCTTTTATATGTTAACAGTTTGGTGTAGGAGGGTCTTCTGTTTTTATATTGCCCTCATTGGTTAAATAAAGAAAACTGCCTTGGCCTTTTGGTAGGACAGCCTTTAGGTGGGCAGAGTAGAGAGAAGGGAATGCTGTGAGAGAGAAGGCAGTGGAGCAGACGCCATACTTCTCCAGCACAAGATGGACACTGGTTAGACTCATGCCGGTAAGCCACGACTCGTGGTGACACACAGATTATTAGAAATGGGTTAAACAAATATGTGAGAGTTAGCCAATAAGAGGCTAGAGCTAATGGGCCAGGCAGTATTTCAATAAATACAGTTTCCGTGTAATTATTTCGGGTACGCACCAGGAGCCGGGTGGGACAGAACAAGGGGCCCGGCGCCGGGAACGCAGCCCGAGCCCCACATTACTACAACAGTTTTATGCCTTTATTTCCTCATCTACCTTACAAGAGTATCATTTCTCTGCATCTCTTTTTTACCTTATATATCCTTTTAATCCCTTGTGTCTCAGTTAAAAAAAGACAAATACTGACACAGTTCTGCCTTTTACATTTTACAAACAAGAAAGATGAAATTTAAGAATTATGGGCAGCCAAAGGTCTTTCAAAGTTAAAAAAAAAAAGCATATACGTGGTTCAAACCTTGCACTGAAGTTTTTCCCAAACTGGTCACAACATTCTAGAAAATCATAGACATCACCTTGATTATATGATTTTTTAAATATAGAAAGCAAAATTATAGCTTGTTCTGAGTTGACTTTAGTCATATTGCAGAAGGGGATTTGTGACAAAGCAAGAAACAATGTTATTGAGCCTAACGTTAGTCAATGTTTCCTGCAACACCTAATCATTTCTGCTGGGTTGTAACCTCCTGAAGAAAGCCCCCAGTCTTCTCTAGGGACTGACAGATGTGCTAGATGTTCTATGTCTGCAAGCTCTGAACCCCTGGGGACAACAATCAAGGAAAAGTTATTAAGAAAGTAGATTGTGTCTGAACTTAATATGTGTAGGAAGTTAAGGCTTACCAGGCAGAGAGAGGAGCCAACCTGGAGTCTGTCTGGTGCTGTCAGAGGTCCTGATAGTGTCTAACCGATGAGGGGTGACCACAGAATGCCACCTGAGAGCCTAGCAACAGGCACTGTCAGACGTTTTGATCTTGCCTAGTCAATGAGGGATGACCACGCGATGTCAATGGATCAGAACACCTGGGTGCTGGGAGGGTATAGAAGGTTCTCCTCATGACTAAATAAATGAGTCTGTTGTATCCCTTTCACCAGACTCCCAGTGTCTATGTCATTGACCTTGTGCCTTCTTACTCCCTCCCCCAAGGAAGACGTTAGAGCCCAACTATAAGCATGAACATAATTTTTCTCTCATTTTTCCCTTACAATATTTTCTTTGTATTTGTTGAATATTTAATGCATGTATGAAGCTGTGGACAGGCTCTATCCAAAGGATATGCCATTTTAGAGAAAGTGCTTGAGCTGTGGCAGATTTTGCTCTCTGTGTGGGGTACTAGAGACCCAAGGATGGCTGTAGTTTCAAACAAATGGATAAGGGGTTTTTGGGGAAGGGGGAATCTTTGGTTTTTGTTTTGTTTTGTTTTGCTTTATCTTGTTTTGTATTACATGTCTCTTCTCTTCTACACTGAAGGGAGGTATTATTTTCTTTCTTTGGCTACTGTAACAATTCATTTATCTCTTCATGTAACCACTTTATTTATATAATAAATTATAAAATATTCTATAAGAAATTTAGAGAAAATGGTTACTAAGCAACTATTTATTAACAAGACAAAAAGTATTCCCTCTTCTGGACTTTGAGATTTACTAAAGTATGAAAAATGCATACAGAAGCCTGGCATAATAATGAGGGTTACCATTCAGTGAGCTCCCATGCAATCAGGCTTGGGCCAGGCCCTTCTCTGATGAGTCCTACTTTACTTTTGCATCTCAGAAGGAGCGGTTTGCTATTCAATCTAGCTAATGCTTCCTGCCTGCGAGCAGAATGACTTAGAAACATATCATGGATACTTTTTTTCTACCCCTTGTAATAAGTTAAAAGGAAATTTAGAGATGTGTTAAACTTTGTTCTTTGTAAGATTATGTTTTGTGTGTCACACTCATCTCGTGCATGGTGGTCAAAGGGGCATGCATCATCAAGCTTCATTTCTAGCCCTCTCTATACATTTTACACTGAGATAAGGTCTCACTAAGTTGCCCAGGTTGGTATGGAACTCACATAAAGCCCAGCAAGACCTTGAACTTGAGATCTTCCTGGCTTAGGATCCCAAGTAACTGGGACTACAAACTTGAGCTGCAAGCCCATCTTAGGTTCATCCTGAATTATAGAATGTAACTGTGGTCTCTTTTCACCTTCTGATGGCTCAGCTAGTTGAAGAGTCTTTCTTAGGATGTAATATCCAGGGCATTTAGATCCATTACCAGGTTACTGATCATATACACAGGTTCCAAAGTGGTGGTGGCCTTTGCTAACAAAGTCTTTCCTGAGTTAATGTACTTCCAACTCCTCCAGGCCATGATTTTTGCTTGTTGAATATGGTTATTTCTTTAATTTAAAAGGTTTTCACTAACTAGACCATTTAATACAATCACTCAAACTTTTATTTTCCAAATAGAAAGACCTCAATGCCAGTATCCCAAACACTAAGATTGCAAGCTAAATATAAGACTTTGGTATACAAGTCAAATGATGGAGACTCATAGATAGTGAATAACAGTCGTAGCATAGCATTCAGGGGAGATATGATCTGCACTAATCAATTTTATTTAATTTTGTCTAATAATTTAAATTGCCAAGAGAAGGTCTCACTCTAGTTCACAGAATTGTCTCACATTCCAAGACCTGGGTAACTTTCTTGCTTCAAACTTCCCAGTATTGGGATCATAGGTGTTTACCTTCCTCTATCTGGCTATCTATCTTATTTTAATAAACTCATTCTATTAATACAGGTTGAATGATTCTAGTTCCACAAACCAGACATAAAACCCTACGGAGTCAGAGCTGTTAGGAACCCTGAAAGAACAATTGTCATCAAAGTACTTTCAATGGCCAAATATCTGTATGTTATTGGCACAGGAGCCTATAACTATGCTCATTTGCTCATTGTTAAAGCCCCTGTATGCCCACATTTCATGCTCTGTTTCATTCCACTTTCTAAACTAAACATATGATATTAATCTTAGGACCATGAAAAACATAAAAATTTACAAGAAATCTCCTTGATCATATCTAACTTAACACAAGAACAAAAGTAATTGAAGGTAAATTTGACCTGGAAGATGTTCTAGAGACCTAGAACTCTGGAAAGTCTTTTCTAGTCCCCCAGAGCTATAACTAAAACGTAAAATACGTTAAGGGAATTATTTTTAAGGACTTATTGATTATATATTTCTGTTTATTGTTTTATGAACTCCTGACTCCAGTCATATAAAATTCAACAGTTGCTATTTAGTCCTATATGAAGCGTAAAATAATAACGAATCTATAGGACATATGTGGAAAAGAATTCCTCTTAGGCAGCTGAAGAAATTGTTCCAGTACTACTGCCAGGGATGACAAAAATGTTTCCTCTGAAAATTACAGTAAAATAATCATTTTCCCCTTTAATGAGCCAGAAGATATTTAAAAATAGCTGAGATCTTGAGAACTCCAGAAAGTTCAGATCTCATAGACAGAGAAATGTGCCTTTCAAAAAAGTGCACTAGTTTCTAAAATTTAGTCCAGTAAAGATCTTATTAATTTAAAACCACATGTTCATGTTTAAATGTTAATTGAGGACTTTAATCAAAATTCTGACACAGAAAATGGAAGATAAATACTGACAGTCTGGAATACCCCATAATAGCTTGTTGCTCCATCAGTGCACAATTAACTAAGCGTGGTCTCCAATGATGTGTCACTAGAGGGATATCACTAATAAAGTTAGAGTTATTCACATATTCAAAATCATTTCTTGAAAATGGACATATTTCATACATTTCTCTAAGAACTAGAAATGTAATAGGAGAGACAAATAGATTCATACATACACAGCTGCTTTCAAGTTGGTTCTGGTATAATGGAGGAAATCGAATAATTCAGGAATTAGGAGATTTTGAGATTACTGTGAAAGACAGACAAGATGAAAGAGCAACTAACTGACATAGAGCTCAATACTTCTTGGAGACTGACTACAAATAACTATGAGTTTGATAGAATAGTAGGAGTTAGGGATAAAAAGATGGCGAATAGCAACCCATGAGTTCCTTGGAACACTGTGTACCCAGTAATTTCAGAGCCCTATAATTAAGCAAAAATAATAAAAAAGAAATACTAGTACTAGTAGAGAGGATAGTCTTTATAAGCCTCTTTAAAATTGTATTATCTTTAAAGATAACATGAAAAATTAAAAGTACCAGAAAGTTTCTTGTCCTTGCACTTTGGGAAGTTTACCTTCGATAAAAGACAGAAAATTAAATTGTTAGAACTGATCAGAAAGCAGTTATAATAAGAGACATGGGATTATGATGTAAAAGAGTGACAATGAGGAAAGATGAAGAGGAATGAATACATATGTTCATAATTATACGTATATGTATGTATATAAAGGAAGTCAATTAACATTATTTGATCCTCAGTCAGACAAGACAAGTAAAAAGATAAAGAAAGGTTCAAGATGGCACTTGGGTTTCTGACTGAGACAATCATTAGGACACAGAATATAATGCCAAGGAAAAGTGATAGACTACAGAATTCTGTTGCATTTGGGGCTTGGGGTATCTGTGAAACATTCAAGGAAAGATGCTCAGCAGTAGGCACTAGAACAGAGGTGAGAATTCTGGCTAACAAATAATGAATGTGAAAGTTCATATGTAATAACAAGATATCATAACAACTATTTTATATTTGTTTAAATCTTAACCACAATTGTTGGATTTCTCCTCTAACCTAATATTTTAAAATAAGCTGAGACAGAAATAAACTAAGTTTCTAAGGTCACACAAACACCAAATAGCATGAGGTTGACCAGACAAGATTGTAATGGTGTTTTTTAGAGAACTAGGAAAATGGAAAGGGAAAAAAATGGTGGAGGGGAGAAGACTTTATAACGTTGTTTTCTAACCCAAAGAGCCAAGCAGTCATTAAGCAACTGATAAAGTGTGGTGACATCAGTCTTTGATTTTATTTGCTGGTTTTTGAAGTCTATTTCTTTTAGAACAATCCAAAATCCACAAAAAAAGTTGTACTGCATAATTAATTGTTATACACACCAACCACTTGAATCATTGTCACCAGAAGAAACAAAAATAAGCCCCTCAAACTGCCAAACAGTTGCTTACCATATCTCCAAAATAAAGACATATCCTGTCTACCTACAAAATACATGTCAGAGTCAGGAAAGTTGCAAGGGCCGAGCATTCCTATCTAATATTAAAGGCCTATTCAACTTTTCGCAAATGTCCCAATAATGTCATTTAGGCAAACATCCACTCGAGGATTTCATGCATTTGGTTGTCAGTTCTCTTTAGTCATCTTTAATTTGAAACAATTTGTTGTCTTGGGGTTTTCAAGGAACTGACACTGTTAAAGATGACAAGCTAGGTGTTTTGTAGAATGTTCTTCAGTTTAAGTTTGCTTGCTATTTCCTCCTGATTACACTCAGGCTATGCATCCTGGGCAGAAAGATTCAGAAATGATGACATTTTCCTCTCATTGCATTTGCCAGGTGGTATGTAATTTCAATTTTTCTCATCACTGGTGATGCTAACTTCAATTTCTTTAAGGTGCTGTCAGCAGAACTTAAGGACCATAATGATTTCTTTCTTATGATCAGTCAGTACTTTAGGTTGAGGCGTTTTAGAACTGTTAGTATCCTTTCCATGATCAAATGTCTATTCATCTACTTCTTCCCAATAAAAACAGAGACTTCTATTTTATTCAACTGATTAGGACTAGGACTGTTCTTGCTTATTTTCATGTTTAGCGCTCTGAGCTCTTTGAAGTTGACATCTCTATCTTTTGACGTGTGACCATCATTTTTGAGACGTTCTTACTCCCTAACCAAACAAAATCATCCAGCTCTCTGCATCCTCTCTTTGTTCCAGTCTTGCAAGTAGATTCTGTCTAGAGAAAGCTTGACTTGTAGTAAACCATATACAGAAACCACATCACTACATCTGCTTTTACTCCTGTGATGTTCTGGCCCTCATATCATTATTTCCAGCAACAGATCATGCCTCTTTCCTAGAGAATTAATGAAGGGACATTTACCACCTTTGGAGAAAATGCTCTGTTTACTCACAGGAACATAACCCCTCCTCGTGGACAATTTGTCCATGTCAGTACTTTCAGTGTTGGTCCGAGTTGGATATGACAGGACAGTGAGCGCAATTCACACTGTCTACTCCTTTAGCTCAAGTGTCCCTCAATGCCAGGTACATCTTATAATAAGGCAATGCCTTTAACACAGATGAATGACTTCCTTTATTAGTTACTTCCTGCCTTAACCTCTTGAGTAAATATTCCCACAACTCACCCAAGAACATGCAAAACTGTGAAACACTTGGCATTCTAAACTCCCTCAGGGACAAAAGATAATTTTCATCTCCTCCCAGAAGATAAACAAACATAAATAAATATTTTATGGATGCTCATCTCATCCATAAATTAAGAATGTTTTTGTTACCAATAACATGCTTATTTGTTTTTAAAAATTATTAGATTTGGATCAATAATGCTCTGGGTATTTTTCACAAGAACAATAGGTGAATTTTCACTTTTCATTTTATAAAAAGATTGGATTAAATGTCTTTTTCTGAGCAAATTATTATTTTATTCTGTCTTTAGAGATATAAAACATCTTATTTTTAAACAATGGAGTGTGTGGTCAGTTACTCAATTGGGTAGAGTGTGGTGCTAATAAAATAACAGAGTTCTCTCTGCTATGTGTTCTTAACACACTTAGGGTGAGGTGTCTTGTTGTAGAATCCACAGCACTGTGGACTTTAGATGGGAATGAAAGACACAATACTGGCCAGTAGTGTTGAATAACAGATGAATGAGGTAAGGCTTTTTCATGTAGCCGGGAGGTTTCTGGGAATAGTCTACACAGGGAAGTGTTAGTGGCACAGAGGACCTCACTGCAGAGGTGAGAGATGGGGCCCAGAGGCCAGGTGGAAGGAATGCTTGGATGTGGCCACTAGAACAAAATTCTCTTTCCTGAAAGTATGAGGAAAGGGCATTAAAGGTGATGGCAGATGCCCCATAAAAATGCAAAAGGAGATTAAAGTGTTCTACTTGATGGTGCTCATGTTACCATCCATAAGGTTAGAGGGAGGAATTAAGTACTGAATACTACGAGTGAAAACTGCTGGTTTGTGATTTCTTTGGACTGCAGGATACGTGTTAAAAGTAGCAGTAACTATCTATTGCAGAGCCCAGAAGGTACAGGCATATAAATGGGAATAATTGGTTATGAGATGAAGCACTCAACTGGGGCAAACAGGAATAATAATGAATTCCTTGGGAGGGTAGCTGATTGAATGAAGATATAGTGAACTGTGGAGGCCCAAAAATGTGAGCCTATTCCTCCTTGTCTGAAGGTCACAAGAGTGGAGGTTGCTCAAAGTTGTTGACAACAACTATGGCTGCACACCCTGACCTAGGTTGTGGTTGCTTGGTGTTTTGGACATTAAGGTGATCCATAGAGGTAGGTCCACTCCACCCTGACCAAAGGTCAAAGAATTCAAGCATACTTCTACTTCTTCTTTTGAAATAGGAGGTTTGACCTAGGGAGTGGCTCTGCCTTCAGGATACTTGGTCTAGGGTGGGTTCACTGCCTAAACAACAGAATGTTTTTCTCATGAATTAATGGCTTGATGGCTCAAGGTATTGAAGAAAGTAACTGTCCTAGCTGTCCTTTGTATCATGTTAAAGCAGGCTTTGCCTTCTTCCCCCTTTTGTATTGGGGAATAAAAGTGCATGGAAAATTAAACACAGGTAAACTCAGAACTCAGAAGTCAGAAGAATTCAGCATTCAGTATTTGCTGAGTTGCCTGCATGATACTAGCCTACATCTCTGTGATTCTTTCTTATCTGTTCTTCCTACCTAACATTTCTAATCTTCACACTCCTACCTTGGAAGGCACAAGCCTGCCACAGCTAGGATCGTGGCAGAAGTCACCCCAAAAAGGTAGCTCCTGAAATATGGCAGCCCAGCGAGGCAGTGAATAGTCTAGCTGACATGTCCAACCATTTGACATTATGACACAAAGCTCTCATTTGAAAAGTTCATTCTTGAGAACTAGCTACACAACTGAGTCACAAAGAGCAAATCTCAGGATGTTTTTAGTAACTTTATGATTCATTTTTGGGCCAATTTATTGTGATCTTGGACACTTGAGGCTGCATATAGCTGTAAGTCACAGGTTGAGCATGCGTGTTAGGGTCTGCAAAAATTACCGAAGGAAGGCAGACAAAAGAGGCACAAAATGGCAAAAGAATGGAAAGGAAGTGAAAGTATATCAGAGTCCATGATTTTAGAGTAATGAATGTCACATAAAACGGGCAGCATCACTATAAAAACAGCAGAAATGTCATGGGGCTGAAAATGTCCTGTGTTGAAGAAGAGGTCAACAAACTGATGTAAATAGGTGGAGGGGACTCTTTACCTAGACACAGATAAATGGTGAGACTTGGGGGAAATCTAAGACTGTGAGCCCTGTGAATCTTCGATATATTTGGTGAAAAGGGTAACGCAGAATCCCATTTATTCATACATGGATGTGCGTACATGAGTAAATATATACAAAAGGTAAAATATACACAATACAGTAGCATAAACTTTGAAAGAAAAAATATTATAAGTTTTAAAAATAAAAAACAGAATCAGCTGTCACACTTTTCAGAAAGGGATGCATTCCAAGGTGAAGAAAGAATTTCACTGACTGCACATAAAACAGTCACAAGACATGCAGTGAGAGTGCAGAGGCTCCCCAAGCAAGGTGGCGCATGTTTTCAATGGTGGTTAATAACAACAACATAGCACACGTGGGGCTGGAGAAATGGCTCAGTGATTAAAAGTATGAGCTGTTCTTCCAGAAGACCTGGTTTCGATTCCCAGCACCCACATGGCAGCTCACAGCTGTCTGTAATTCCAGTTCCAGGGGATTCTGACACCTTCACACAGATATACATGCAGGCAAAACACCAATGCATATAAAATAAATAAATAATTTTAAAAAACATAGCACACTCATGAAGTTGCCTTACTTCAAGAGTCTGACATGATTTGATCATAACACTGTCTCAGTTATGACTCAGGCTGAGATACTAGGCAACATACACATGAGTCTCTGCTCAGATCACCAAACCAATCCCCATGGTACTGAGAAAAGGAGAAATCTCTGGAGCCCCTGAACTTGAAAGCATATAGGATCTTTTTTGAGACACACAACTTGCCTACTCCTGGCAATTCAGTTACATCACTTGGAGAACTATGTATTTGCTGGAAGAGATTGAGCGTTCCACAAGAAATACTGGGAGGCTTAAAAATATTACTTCTGACAGTAGCAGCTGTGGCTTCAGAAGTAACCTGCGTGGTCAAGTACTTCTGTCTCTTGATGCTTTTTCTTCACTTTCAAATTGATTTTCTCTACTTAACCAGAAATAGAGTCAAAATTTCATCATTTTTAAGATTTGGCCAGACTAGAGGACAATTTAGTCAATAAACAAGGTGACAAGCACTTATCCAAACTTTTCTTTCTTTTTGATATGACATATTACAGGACTTGAAATCATTTAAAGAATCGCTAAGAAGTATGAAGAAGACACTGTCTTTTCAAGTTTCTTGACTTAATGTGTCACACAAACAATATATAAAAATAGGACTTTCAGCTTTCAAGAGAATGTCTTCCTCTGCCTTGAGGATTAATATTGCACATAGCCGCTAGCTCCAGAAATGTCTTTCTAGAATTTTTTCCATCATTTCCAGAGTTTCAAATCACATAAAAATACATCCTTTTAGGAGATACACCCTATGTCCTGGCACCAATGGAGAACTTGCTTTGCAGTTTCTGCAATGCAAAATGCAAACTAAAATTAGATGAGTTATGATGTTAAATGCAACAACTTCAACTTCTACTACAGTGTCTGAGGTAAACTCTGGTGGCAGAGTCAAAGATTCACTCTACTAGCGACAATTGCTTTCTTCATCAGAGCCTACTGAGATTGCGAGGGAGTCCTGATTCATAATGAGCCATGCCCCAAACTTTAACATACATTCCACTTTACAATGGACAGGAAGGAAGGTGGTGTCAATATTTCTTGCTCTTATGCTCAACACGTTTTATTTATTTAATTAAGAGGAATAAGAAGGAAAGACACTGCTTACCTATGACTCTAGCCCTTAAATAACAGACTAACACCAAATATTACACAACTAGCCACTAAAAATGACAGCCATGTGTCTGAGTTGTGAGAGAAGATAGGGGAAGACAATTTCTCAAAACAGGTAAACACTAGAAATAAGAAAAGAAGACAGGAAGTATTCACTCATTCTCAAATCAGTTACTTCTAATGAAGTGCTAACTAGAGTTTGGGCATGCTTAGTCTCAGAGCACAAATCATAATAGTGCAAATAATGAAAACTAATACCTGAAAGACGTATGGAAGGACACAGAAGAAGGAAGTATCTTGAACATCTGACAGGAAAAAAACTAGAAATTACTTTTCAGGTTTTGAGGAGTAAACGTGCTAAATTCCTTATTTAGACAGTTGTATTAATGCTGGACTTGAGCTCTTAGTATGGTATGCAGAAGTATTCACCCATTCGCTCTTGTACAGAATGTTAGGCAAAGACCTGCAACTTAACAAACATGCAGGAAAGAGTAGGAAGTCACATGGTATTTTCTGGGATTGTCTGGTGGCAAGACTCAATCCACAAGCAGATTCTTTTAGCCAACACCACACAGGGACTCATATGATATTTAAAATTGCTTTCCAACTTTTAATTTATCTTTTTATTGGCTTGTTAATCAATATTTTTATTGGTGAAAAACAGTTTTCCTTCTGGAAGTTCATGCAGGCTTGTTCCCATGTTCTGTAATTATAACCGAAAGACCAGAAATGCTATTGTCTTCAGTTTTCTAGAAACTTCTGGCTACTTAGACATATCCTTTAATACTTTTAATTAATGATTTCTGCCCAAAAGAGTCAGGAAATGAGGGTTCACCTTTCATCAGGTTCATCCTCTTTGGGCACATCCTTCAGACTCTTCAGATGAGGAAGAGTGCAAGAATACCTGGGAGAAAAGGTTAGAAAAAGGTCTTTAGGAGGTGTACAGCCAACATAGACCTGATGCAGATAGTGTTCTGTAAATATCTGTGAAAGAACCTTACCTGTAAGCCACAGCCTTGTGGTGATACACAGATTAGTAGAAATGAGTTAATTCAAGGTACAAGAGCTAGCTAGCAATATACCTGAGCTGTTGGCTAAACAGTGCTGTAATTCACATAGTTTTTGTGTGATTATTCAGGTCTGGGCAACTGGGAAATGAATATGCAGTCTCCATTTGCACTGAACAACTCACCAAAATTCAGGGGGAAAAAATCCCGAATTCCTAAATGAAATCCTTTACAGTAAGTAGAATATTATAGAACAGTGATTCTCAACCTTCTTAATGCAGTGACCCTTTAACACAGTTCCCCTTATTATGGTGACCCACAACCACAAAAGCATTTTTGTTACTACTTCATAATAGTTTGCTACTGTTATAAATCATAATGCATGTTTCTGTGTTTTCTGGTGAAACCAAAGGGGTTGCTACCCACAGTTTGAAAACTACTGGTGTAGAATATATAAATTTTCTTATGCAGTTGAACAACTTCTCTATTTACTTAGAGGACCAGAAAAGATCTTTAAGATTGATTTCCACGTTTAATTTTGTTTCATAATTAGGTAAAACATTTAGATAGTTCAAAATTAAAGTGTTTGAAAGATATTCAAAGAACTATAACTGGTTCTCTCTGTTGTCATAATGGAAGCCATCCATTTCTATCTCTCAGATAAGCAATAATAGCATATATATGTGTGTGTACATATATACATACATATACATGTAGGCTATTATATATATTTCATTATATATAATATATTATATGTTTTATATAGGCTATATATAATATTTTTATTTCAAGTTACACTGAAATTTTTTTCTTCTTAAAAGCATACCCCATAGGACTGTGGCTATAGCTCAGTGGTAGAGCCCTTGCCTAGCACATATGAGGTTCTAGGCTCTATTGCCAGTACTATATATATATCATACAGACACACACACACACACACTTTTGATAAGAGGGTAGAGAGAGAGAGGGACTGTGGTGATATGCTTGCTATACAATTGTGCGGATCCTTAGTTTGTGTCCCCAGCATGTATCTCTAAAAACCTACTGTGGCTCTAAGTCTTGGACTCCCAGCACTTTGAAGGCAGTGGCAGGTGACTACGTGCAGTTCATTGCCTGTCAGCCTGGTTACATTGGTCAGTTCCAGGTTCAGTGACAGATCCTGTTTTAAAAACTAATATGGACAGCAATTAAAGAGGGTGTTTGATGTCAACCTCTGGCATTCACATACATGTGCACACATGTGAACATCCAGCAGCACACTCATGTCCACACAAACACGTAGACATAGCACAAATGTAAGCAAAACACTACACAAATGCACACCCACTCACTCTTATGAAAATATACACTCAGTGATGCCTCTGTGTGTAGCTTTACTTTATAGCTCTTAATAGAACCCTGTGTGTATATAACAAGTTCATTCAATCAGTCCTCTGCTGATGGATATTTGGGTTGTTTCTGCCTTGGCAAACAGTGATGCAGTGAGTGACATTAAATAGACAACAGGAGAATCTTAGTTTGAATTTCTCAAATAGTGTTTAACAGGAAGAATATAAAGAATTCAGTAAATTTTGAGAATTGGAATGCATGAAATCACCTGAAGGAGAGTCTCTGGGCCATGAGGTTTACTGTGATAATACAAGGTACAGTATGATTGTGCAGGAAATCAGATGATCTGCTAAGACTCTTATGTTCTTTCTCCTTTATTCATTACCAAAGACAGCTTACATCGCTACCTCAAAGAGATGTGTGGAAAATTAGTGTAACACTGACTACCATGAGCTTATTAAACCAAATTAAAATGGCCCCTTATATTTTCTTATCTTAACACACATTGTAAGAATACTATTTGAAAGACTTTTTGACTTCCTCTACTTTTCCCCCAGATTTTAACCACTTTAGAAAAATTCAAACAGCTTTATAAAATATATTATATCATAAAATTCATCAATAATGTTCATTACCTACTGTATTTTATTATATTCACAGAGTTCTATGAACTTAACACAATTTTAGAATATTTTTATAACTTCCCAAAGGAATCCTCTTCTCATTATTACTCTCCTTCTCTCAAAAATCTCCAGGTAGTTATTAACCTTACAGTCCTGGTAGCATTACCTATTCTGTACATCAAAAATAGATGACTCAAACAATATGTGGCCATTATTTTAATTTGAGATCAGCCTTGTGTGACTCAGGTTGGTGCTGAACTTTCTATGTAGCTGTAGATGACCTTGGACTTCTGACCTTCACCCTATCACCTCCGAAGTGCTGGCAATACCACACACATTGCCATGTACAGTTCATGAAGTACTGAGATTGAACCCACAATTTCGTACATGCTAGACCAGTACTCTATCAACTGAGCTACCTCACCAACTTCTACCCAAGATAAGGTCAATTGTGACTGTCATTTTCACCTAGTTTTCATGAATCATCAATATTTTACCATGAATGAGCACCTTCCTGATTTTCATTCTATTGCACCAGTGTATCTCCCAACACCTCATCTCTTGGACATCAGCATTCTCTCATATTTTCACTTCTCTTAAATATCTAAGTAGAATGATGAAGAGTCTCCCAGGAAACAACTTGTTTCACTTATCACATTGTCCTCAGAGCTCACCTGTGTTGTAGCTTGTGTCAGAATTTCAATTATTTTAAGTGTTAGATAACAATTCAGAGAAAGTGTATGTTACATTTTTCTTTCACATTCCTCTATCTATGGATGCTTGAGTTGTTTTTATGTTTTACTTATTGTAAGTAATGCCATTATGAATTCAAATGTATGGATATACTTTTTAAAGATAGGATCTAGCTTCACTTCTCATTCTGCCTTCAAATTTGAAATCTTCTTGCCACAGTCTTCTGATTTGCTGGGACTATAGGCAGAGGCCACCACACTCAACTTACAAATATTTTTTTTGTATCCCTGCTTCCAACTCTTTTGGCTATATACTAAGACTTAGAATCACTGAATTATATAGTAATTCTCTTCTTGTTTTTGAGCAACTGTCATGCTGCTGAGTATAGTGGCTGCACCGTTTTACATTTCTCCAAAACTGCCTCAGGGTTTGGATTTTTCCATATCTGTGCCAATAACTGTTACTTTCTCCCTCGTTGACAACAATCATTTTAATGACTGTGATGTGCTTTGCTGCTGTAGTTTTGATTTGAATGTCTAAAGATAAGTAACACTGAGCAATATTCACTTGTTTCTTGACCACATGTACATATTCTTTAGAAAAAAAAAGGATTGACCAATTCAAGTATTTTGTTATTTTTTAAAATGACTTTGTGTTGTTTTTGTTGAATTCTATGAATTCTCCAGATAATCTTATTATTAATCCTTTATTATTTGTGCAATTTACAAATATACATTCCCCATGAGTTATACTTTGCTAGGTATTATGCACAAAACTTTTTAATTTTGTAAAATATATGTTCTTTTTGGGGTGGAGAACATAATTTTTCTTCGTTTCCTATTCCAACATGCCAATTTTCAGTTTGACTGTCAAATCCAATTCTGTAAAATATTTTTGCTGAATTTTATCAGAGTCAGTTTTAAGAGTAAAATTTAGATATTTGGTCTATTGTGAGCTACTTTTCATATAGTGTATAGTCTGGTTTTGCTTCATTTGTTGTAATAAAACACCAGGACCAAAAGCAACTTGGGGAGAAATGGTTTATTTGTCTTACATCAGCATAAGTCAAAGCAGCACCTGAGACTTGAAGACATGAACTGAAGCAGAGATCGTGAAAGAGTGTTGCTTACTGCCTTGTTTCCAGGGCTTGCTCAGCTTGTGTTTTTCTTCCCAGGTGTGGTACAGCCACAAGTAGACTGGGCCCTCTGACATCAATAATCATTAATATAAATAAAGTTAATATCCTACAGATATCCCCATGCTCTAATCCACATGAGGAAAGTGCTCCGTTAAGATTCCTTCCTCCCAAGTGACTTCAGTTTGTGTCAAATTGACAGGCATAGGTTATTCTTCATCGTGGATAATCAGTTCCTCCAGACATTTCAATACATGGTCAGATATGGTCTGAATTACTGTAGAACCCATGGCAGAGACAAGAGATGAGATGGAGCAGCTCGTCTCAGAGTAGCCAGGGAGCCCAGAGAGACAGGGAAAAGGCCAGGGGGCATGTTATGCTACTTCTGTGATTTCTTTCTACTTTTCTCTTGATAAACAGATCCCACCTCCTCCTAGATCATTCTGCTCCAAATTCATCCATTAAAAATGTCAGAGCCCTCATGTCCAATCATATTCCGGTGATTGCATTCACAGTCTAGGAACTAAGTCTTCAACACTTTTTGGTGTATACTTTATATCCAAGCCATAAGACACTATTCTGCTAATATTGTGTGTTATATCAATCAATATACACATGTTGAAACAAATATCACATGGTCATGGCTTATGATCATTTTAATAACCTGGTGAATTCAGTCATGTTAGGGTAAGCCTCGTTCTATAAGATGGGATAACAAGTATTAACTAAGCTTTAATAATTTGGAAAATTTTGAGAAAGCCACATTAGTTTCTCTTTAAATGCTTTGTACAGTTCATAACTAAAACCACCAGGTCCAGGCATTCTCTCAAGAGAATTTTGGTTATTAATTCAAAGTCCATTTAAATTCTTCATTTCTTGGTGATTTAGTTATAGTCAGTTTGAGTTTCTAGGAATGAGGTTCTATAAATGCTTGGCAGACAACTGCTCACAGAATTTATTACTTTCATTTTGTACACTCATTAGTAATGACCTCACTTTTTGTTTTATTTGATTTATTTAAATTATTTATTTTGTTTTTATTTGTGTGAGTGTGTGCACACATTTACTATCAAAGCAAAATTCATATAGGTGGCTCTCTCCTTCCACGTTGTAGGTCCCAGGCATCAAGCTCAAACTTGTTGGTACCTCAGTTTTATTTTTTATTTTAGTATTTAAATTGTCTATTTTTTTTTAGTCTGCTGAGTTAAAAGTCTACCAGTGCTTTTAACCAACAATCTATTGATAGTTTTTACTTTTTATTTTTATTCTCTTGTTTCTTTTGCTACGTTTTATTGTTATTTTCTTGGTAGCTTTATTAAAAATATAATTAGCATGTCAATTTAACCTAATTAAAACCAAAAGTAATTGTAACTGAAAAATAAGTCAATCCTCCATAAACAAGTTCCACATTCAAGATTTCAACCAGATATGAATCAAACATTTTGGAAAAAGAAAATTATATCTGTATTGAATTGAATATCCATGGTTGTTCCCCTTGTCACTATGTCCCAAATGATATGATTTGACACCATCACATTGTATTCACTATTGTAAATAATCAATGCATAATGTAAAGTCAATGAGAAGATATACAGATATTATATGTAAATTCTATGGCATGTTATATAAGGTTCTTGGGTGTTCATTGTTATTGTACAAATGTTTTGCTCTCCTTGAAGAATCAATTTCCCATAAAGACTGAGGAAAAATCATATACAACTAGTTTTTCTAGTGTATCTTTATTATCCATGTCCTCCTTTTATATTATTAATAAACATAGTACATTAAGTGCATTGTAAGGCCATTAAAATATTTTAAATCACTGCTTTATGAAACTGTCCTTTAACTTACATAGAAGAAAACTGATGCTCTCATTATATTTACTTGGGTAATTAGCATTGACAGTACCTTCACTTCTTCACATAGACATGAACTACCATTCAGCCTCCCACCAGGTCCTACTTCTTTTAGTTCCTTTAACTATTGCTTAAAAGTTAATGCCCTGTTTAAACTTAAGCCAGATGGTTCTTTTAGCATTCTGCCCAAAATCTTAGCCAAATCCATCACATTATTAGATATATTTTATATTTGCCATGTAACAGCAGTTAACAAACAGAGCTACAACATAACAAGGGTCCCTGTGCCTTCGCCTTTCAATAACATGCTATTCAGCAGCAGCCTCTAAAATCTCTTCTGCAAAAAGCGTTTTCATGTCCCTCGCAAATTCTACCTACCAACTGGTCCCACTGACAGTGTCAGGTATTTTGCTGTTGTTGTTTTGTTTTTGTTTTTTTTGTTTTGTTTTGTTTTTATAATGACACCCATCTCTTGGGCACAAAAGCCTTTTTATCTCTTGTTGTATAAAATGAACTCAAGCTTACTTGTATGAAATGATAACAATTATTTATTTTCATTATCTCTTGTCCTGACCATTGGAAGGGTTTAACTAGGCAAATTGTATCCAGGATATGTCACATAATTGCAGCCCATCACTTCCTGGGTCTGGAGTCATCTCAAAGCCTTATTTGCTCAATTGTCTAGCAAGTACCATTAGTTGTCATCAGAGCCCTCAGTGTGGCTATGGTTCAGAATGTGACCTGCATTTATCACATTGTAACAGTTGAATTCTAGTCAAATGATGGTTCTATCATCTTTTTAAGACTGATACTACAAAATCCAAGTCCATAGCATTGCTTCCAATACTGGCTGGGTCAGTCTTCCCAGTTTTAAGAATAGAAGGCACAAATTTTACCCAGTAACAACAACAACAAAAAAAAAAAACAAGTAACAGGACTGGATATATTATCATGATCATTGATAATAAATACAAGTTTGCCACAACAAGGAAAGAAGAAACTAGGCATTGCCTAATTCTAAAAAAATGTATTTTTATGGTTCTTACAATGGAAGAAGTAGTTCTAGGTATATATTCTCTGACCACTGGTCCACTCTCACTAAACAAACCCAATTTTATGTCCTAAGGAAAACAAATATTCTATAAACAAGACATTCCTAATGGTATACACTAGAGCCTCTGTTACTGTGAGCATCTCTGTAACTTGAGTATTACTAACAGAAAAATTTCAGAAAATTAATGAAGATAAAGATAAAAAGGGGAGAGAGAAGGTGAAAGAAAGAAAGAGAGACAGAAACAAGGAGGTAGAGGCAGAGATAGTGACAGAGATACAAAGACAGAGAAGCAGAGAGAAAATGAATTTGAACCAGAGAATGCAGGCTGAAGCTTTAAATGCTTTTGTTGAGCAAAGGTAGTTTTTGAAGAATTTCTTCATTAAACTTTCTATTCAGAACTGACTGGGAATTGAATAAATAAAAGAGATCCCAGAAGTCTAGAGAAGGAAAAGCAAGTAATAGGGAACCAGGCTTTGGAAATGAGTTTAAGCTACAGTTTGCAACAGAAGAAGAGGTAGGAATAAAGTGTTGCTCCATTGAGGTTTGCGGTATGAGTTAGAGCCTGCAGGAACTTCTCAACTTCTGGATTTTACTGTGAATTTTACATTAACAAATTACAGAAGGCTCCAATAATATTGTCATAGAGAGTCTGAAAAATGCCCCCAAACTAGCACAGACAACGACCTCCTATTACTCAGGTCAGAGACAAGATAATTATTTCCATCAGAAGACATGTCTACGTGCTTCTGCCTTTCTTACTTTATTAGTGAGTTTATGAGGAAATTGTCAATACAATTGAGTCAATCAGTCAAAAATGTTATTGATCTACAAATATGTTCTACAATCCAGTCTCTGTCTAAGAATATTAGAGTTTATTCAGCAATAGAATAAGAAGGGTTGCAAAACAGATTTTATTATGATGTGACACAAAGGAACACTCAGCTAAGAAATCACATGAAAGTAGTAACCATTTTGCTAAGAGGAGTTTGACAGAGACAGATTTTATTTGAGCTGGAAATGAGCAACTGAGTTCTACTCAAGTAAAAATGAGATGGATCTAGATATATTGACCAATACCACTTTCCAAGTCACGCTGAGAAAGAATGAATATCAAGTTGCCAACAAAGCCTTCATTGGTATCTCAGTGACATTAGAAAAATACCGCACTCCATATGTATTGTAGGAGACTGTTCCCCAGCCACCCAAATTCCCAAAACAATCACACAGAAACTGTATTAATTAAATTAATGCTTGGCCTATTAGCTCTAGCTTCTTATTAGCTAGCTCTTATATCTTTGGTTAACCCATTTCTATTATTTTATATTTTACCACAAGGCTTGTGGCCTACCGGCAAGGTTCCAGTATGTCTGTCTCTGGCAGCGGCTCCATGGCTTCTCTCCCTCTCTCCTTCTTTCTCCCAGCATTCAGTTTAGTTTTCCCCATCTAGCTCTGTTCTGCCCTGCTATAGGCTCAAAGCAGTTTCTTTATTCCTTAACCAATAAAAGTAACACATATACAGAAGGACTTCCCACATCATATATGTATCTATAGATTTATATAAACACAAGGGTCTAAGATAACATGCCTAAAAAATAATAGCGGTTTATTCTTTAAAAGAGGGGCATGGACAATAAAGCTGGATATTTCTAGATTCATATATTTGCAAACAACTTCGTTTTTTCGTGCCATATAGCTTCACACTCCAGTTTATGCCCACTGAGCACTATAATTCCAGGGATTGTCATTTGTATTGTAGTGAGTGGAAATTAATTACATGGTCTTCACCCAAATTCTTAAACTTTAGATTGAACCCAAAGTAGGGTGATGTTTGTAAAATTTTTCAGCAGTCAGAGATTTCTATATATGTAGTGAGACAAAAACTTAATACAAAATCAAACATGTAATAAATGATTTGTCTCTAGCAGCAGTCACGTATGATACATTGTAGGATTTCACTGTACCATTGGTCTGAACAGAGAGCACCCTTACTATGCGCTCTGTGAGTTATCATGTTAGGCAATGCCAATAAATGCTGACTAAACCTCCTTGGCTCAGACTCAGGATTATAGTATGTTACGAATTGCAGTGTTTGGCTGAACATACAAAGGTTTCTCTTCTTAAAGAAAATAGTAGTTTAATTACATAAAACAAAGACTCAATATTTCATACTGTCATTCCTTCTTAGTATGTAAGTATCAAATTAGCAAACCTTTGGATTGTGTTATATAAAAATGCTTCATTTTAAAAATTGCTGTTTACATTGCTGACTTGAGTTGCACTAAAAAAATTTCAATGAATTTTGGCTTACAATTGAGACAGAATTTACAACAATTTCTGAAATGGTTTTAAATATACTTTGGCCATTTTCTACTATGTAATTATGCAAATGGATTCTCAGCATTGATAATTATAAAATTAAAATACCAGTCAACTCTGAAAAACATTGAAGATGGTCTACATCTTGTAGTACCAAGTCCTCAGCCAAGATTTAATTTTTTATATAAAAACAAGCACATCTACCTCTTCAGGATGCAAATTTATTTGTATTAAGTAAATGGCACAATAATATTATTCAAAGAATTGTTTTATAATAAGTTCCTTTATGATTTATTCCCAATAAATGTATGATTTGTATACCTGTTTTACACACCTATATACCCAGGTTACAACAAACATCTCTCAGATGGTGTCTTGAGAGATGATTCAGCAGTTAATAATACTTGCTCCCATCACTGACGTCGGATAGCTCACAACCACCTGTAACTTCAAGGGATTTGATACCGTCCTGGAGCCCCTGTGGCTCTTGTACGTACACAATAAGAGGGGCTGAGTGGTTAAGTGCTCTTGGTGCTCTTGAAGATGACCTAGGTTTGGTTCTTAGCTTCCAGGTGGCAACTCACCACCTGTATTCCAGTTCCAGAGTATCCAGCACCATGTGCTGTCCCTTACGAGCAAGGCACACAGGTGGGATGCATGCACACATGTAGTCAAACACGCATGAAGTAATTTAATCCTTAAGCACACACACGTACAGAGGTAGAAACACATGCACATAAATACATTTTTAAAATTTGTTTAGACGAAAGGGAGTCATGGGCAAAAATTGGTGAGTTCTGTTCTGAGCAAACAATGCAGTCTTTCACGTAACTCTCAGCATGATTGACCTAACGAGAATTCTGAAGCTCTGCTATGGTTTGCTTTATAATTTGCTCTTAGTAAATTTCGGTGGATTTGTTCAAAAGAAGTTTTATTCAAGAATTTGTAAATAAAAAGGTGGTATAATTGTATTAGATCCAAGATAGACTATGAGAGAACATGAAGTCTCTTTGAATGTGAGTGTTGGATACAGGACGGCAGCCATTGGAAACAATCTTTCAGTATAGATCTGGGTTGCCTCCTGAGGGAATTTAAACTTTACTTTTGAGATGCCTAATCAACAAGGTGACATAATCAGGTTTGTCTTTAGGACCGTGTCTGACATTAATGGGAAAACGGATTTGCAGACATGGGGCAGTTGCAGCAGAAACTAGTTAGAAGGTTGTCACATCAGTTGAAAGAACGTGAGGATGGGCACTAAAACAAATGGTAATAAGGATGTTGGCGTAAGACAAGCTGAACCAATAATCAGTAGATAACTCAATATAAGAAGTGAATTGTTGCCAAGGAATACTCTAAAACCCCAAAACAATGTTTCAGGTCATATATCTGGGAAAAGAAAAAAAAACGGGATACCAACTGAGATTCATGCTAAGACACTGAGTTCCTGACCAAAATCTTGACCTGGATCCAAAACCACCTCAGAACCATAGGTAGAATTTATTCTGCCAGTGGGTACTCCCTAACTGGTCCCACACAGATGTACTGAATTGTCACGAATGAGCTCGATATGGGAAATAACCAGGCCAGCTTAAGGGTAACAATTATATTTTTAATGGTTACAATGGGAAACTCACGGCACAAGAATGGAGGGTCCGACTTCCTCTGTGTCCGCCGGAAATCACACAGAGAGACCGTGCACCTGGTCCGTCCCAGTTTTCTTCCTGGGTTCCAGGTAGCCACGCCTTAACTAGGCGTGATTGGTTAACAGAGCTTCCCCATCACTGAATCAAACTGATCACTGTATCATATAACAAACAACTTACATCTTGCCATTTTATTCCTAAAGATAATAGAATTTGGGCAAACTCCTTGCCAGTGTGTATTTAGAAGCCCTCTTATCTGCCAGTCACATAATCCTCCATCAAAAGGAATTGCATGTCTTACTTGGCTGAATTTGTTTGCTCGCCATAAGCTAGTGCTGCCTCTTATTAGCACAGCTTCTCTACTCGACCATTCCAAGTACATTTAACACATCGATTAAGTAGTCCTGGTACATGATCATATGTAAATTCTTACTCCACACTTTCTAAATCTAATTTTTCCCAGCTCTCATTTTAAAAATTAGAACAGCATTCTCCCATCTTCCACCTTCTGGAGTATCTCTCATGCTAGTGATTATCAAGCGCCAGCAATGACTCCAGGATTTCAGAGGGTTGCCGGATGTGAGGCATCTGCATCTTGAATTTATTTAGAATGCAGAAGTGAGGTTCCCAGGACTCTTAATATTCTGCTCTCACTCCTGGAGGCAGATAGAAATTTAACTTATTAAAAACAGGCCATTAGAAGGCCAGCTTGTACGCAGTCCAATAAGCAAGCTGGAGAGCAGTCAATGATGAGACTAAGAAGGTACAGAAAGGCCAGCTCATGTTGGCAAATTAGCATAAACTGAAAATCCAGGAATGTCTTGGGAAGCATCACATCGTTGCATGATTGCAGTTCTCTCCAAATTGAACAAATTAAGTCAACTCTCTGCTTTCTATACCCATTCTGTTCTGTTCATTATGTTTGCACTTAGCATGAGATAATAACAATGGAAACTATAATAAATAGTTAATCCTTACTAAGTCCTAGGTGCTAAGTTATTTGCATTATGTATTTCTCATACTGTGCCCAAAAGACAGTCTACTAGCATCCAGTTACATAATCATTTCCACTTTATCTGGTGCAAGTGCAGAATCTGTTGTACTACAGGATGCCGTGTGTCTTAAAGAATCATGGAAAGCTCTAAAGAAGCAGATTCTGGGCTGAGTTTACAGAGAATCATTCCAAAGGTACCTAGGCGCCAATGCTGCTATTCGATGTTGGGAAGCCACTGGCCCCCAAACCAATGTTGCCTGGGAAGTTACCCAGCCAAGAGGCTGCCACAGACACGAACTTCTATAAATCAGAAGCCACAGCAGCTGCCAGTTTAGGAACAGTTCCACGCTAGCGCAATCTGCCTTGCAGAATGGATGTTCTATGTCTTCCACTTGGCACCAACAGAGCAAATGACTGGACATACTGAACTCTGCTCAGTGCTGCCAGAGAACAAACTGGATGCCTCTACTACCTGTGTGCCAAGATGAAATAATGAAGTTGTATAATAAATGCATCATCTGTCTCACTTCGATTATTCAAATCTCAGCGCATGGTCACTTACCGAGTCGTAGCTGCAAGGCTGGGAGTTTATTTCTCACTGGATTTATTGGTAGGCAACTTCTGAAAATAAAGTTCTTCGATTATAAATATGGAGTTCAAAGAGGTTTTAGGACTTAGTTACGTAAGTTATTAAAGTCAGGCTATATAACCTTTTCACCATCCCAGAATATTTTGTCCCTAGTTACCATTGCAGCTGCTGCAGGCACTAGATTACTACTGTTGGTTTCCTATCATTATAATTATGCCTTTCAACCATTTCATATGAATGGAATCACACATTATAAAGTCTTCAAAGTATTTTAATTTTTTTAGTTTTCATTGATGTGTTTGTGTGTATGTGCACACATGTGTCTATCTGTGCATGAGAATGCACATATGGCCAGATGGGAACATGAGATTCTCCTGGAGCCAGAGTCACAGTGTGGTACACTGCCCAACATGGTCACTGAGATCCAAGCATTCTTAACTGCTTTGCCATCTCTCTACTCTAGCTCCCTCTGTCTAGCTTTTTAGCATGCCATGGGGTGAGATAGATAGATAGATAGATAGATAGATAGATAGATAGATAGATAGATAGATAGATAGATGATAGATAGATAGATAGATAGATAGACAGATAGATAGGAGATTATTTCTTTTATAATTGTGAGTAACATCCAACCACATGGGTATCAAATAATTAAATACCTATTAATCTAAATTAACAGTCAGGTTGTGTCTAGCTACTGTGATTAGTGTTACGAGAATTCTCTTACAAGCCTGTGAGCATATGCTTTTCTCTTCCTGGAATCAATGCTAAAAACGAAATCACTAGGTCCCAAAGAAGATGTGTTTGCCTGTGCAACTTCGTGAGAATCCATCAGCCATTTCAAAGTGGTATAACAGTGTGCATTCCTACCAACTATAGTTAACAATCATGACATGTCTGCATCTTTACCAATATTTGATAATATTGTATCAATTACAGTGAGTGCACATGGTTATGTTTCAGTGGGTTTCTTCTTCTTCTTCTTCTTCTTCTTCTTCTTCTTCTTCTTCTTCTTCCTCTTCCTCCTCCTCCCCCTCCCCCTCCTCCTCCTCCTCCTCCTCCTCCTCTTTTTCTTCTTCTTTTTATTGTGTTCTCAAGACAAGGTTTCTCTGTAGCTTTGGAGCCTATCCTGGAACTCACTCTGTAGACCAGCTTGGCCTCAAACTCTGAGATTCACCTGCTCTGCCTCCCAAGGCCTGGGATTAAAGGCGTGCACCACCACCACCCAGTCTATGTTTCAATTTTATTTGAATTTCTTGTTCATTCATCAAGACATCATTCATGCCATTTGCATATCTTTCTATGTGAAGTTTCTGTTCAAGGGTTATGCTCATTTATTTTAGAGAGAGCTGCAATTTCTAGCCCAGGTTGGCTTAAGGATTCATTTCCTAGCCAGGGCTAGCCTTGAACTTACTATCCTCCAGTCTCAGCTTCTCCAATATTGGGTATAGGTATGCACCAACCAAGTCTTGTCATCAGTTCATTTCTTTTAATGTTTTTGAGTATGTGTGTATATCTATGCTGTGCTCTGGTTGTGTGTGTGTGTGTGTGTGTGTGTGTGCATGAGGTATTTGAGAGTGCAAGTACCCTCATGTCAAGGCAATGCATGTGGAAGTCAGAGGACTGATCACTTCTGGTATGGGTTCTCAGCTTCCACCTTCTTCAAGACAGTGTCTCTCGACTGAGCCATTGTGGCACACTCCCTTAATCCTAGTACTCAGGAGGCAGAGTCAGGAGGATCTTTGTGAGTTCTAGGCCAGCTTGGTCTATGAAGTGAGTTCTAGCACAGGCTCCAAAGTCACAGAGAAACCCTGTCCAGAAAAACCTAAATAATAATAATAATAATAATAATAATAATAATAATAATAATAAAAGACAGGGTCTCTCAGTCTTTGGCACTGTATAAGCCAGGCTGGGGGGCCTATTAATGCCCATACTCTTGTTTCTTACTCCAATATTCCTATGGGTTTGCAGGGATTACAGATACATTAGCTACAGCACCTGGATTTTACATGGGGGTATGTCCCGGTTAGTCTTCACTAGCAACTAGACACAGCCTATAGTCATCCAGTAGCTTCAGCGGAGGAATTACCTAAATCCTGTTCATACATCTCTGTAGGAGACTGTTTGGTTTGTTAGCTGATTAGGAGAGCACAGATATTACAGGGGTTTTCATGCACAGTCAGGAGACTCAGCACTGTATAAGAAAGCTAGCTGTTTATAATGAGCTAGCAGAATCCACCATTGCTCTTGCTGTCCTTTTCAACTAGAAAAATCCCTTGATCAGAGATAATGGTGATTATAGCGTAGAGACCTGCCTTTATATTCCTGCCTTGACTTCCCTCAATGGTAGAATGTGACCAAAACTTATAAGCTGAATAAACCCTTTTCCCTCATAAAATGGTCATAATGTTTTATCACAGCAACAGAACTCAAAGTTTAATAGGAAGATACTGGGTTTTGTCTTTATATGAGCTCTGTGAATCCAAAATCTGTTCCCTCATACTTGTATAGCAAGCCCTGTACCCAGTGAACCATCTCTTCAGCCCTGTATTCTACAAAGAGTAAGAGGGATTATCTTGTGCAATGTTTTTTAGGACAGGGGAGTGTTGTGTTGTTTTAAGAGAGTTGTATTTTCTGTTGTACGGGCCTCCACAGTGGTCTCAAACTCATGGCTATCCTTCTGCCTCAGCCCCGTGATCTCTGTAATTACAGACATGAACTGCCAAACACAAATAAAACATAACCATTTTGATGATGCCTGTCTTGTTTTTATCTCCTTTTATGGTTTGTGCTTTTTCCAACTCCTGGCTGAAATATGTGAACAGAACCTAAGATCACAAAGAAGTTTAACCCTGTGCTTTTATCTAGGGTTCCAGTTTTTAATCTCATGTTTCACAAAGGTATTCAAGGTTGGTATAAGTGCCTGGAGGTTCACTTTTCCAAATAAGCTACCTAATTATTGCTCATCATTTGCTGAAAAGATCATCCTTTTTCCCACTTAATGGACTTTGTGCTTCTGTACAAAATCAGTTGACTATGCATTAGTGAATCTATTTCGATGCTCTGGCCTACTTATGTGTGAGTGTCAGCTGACAGTCAGAAGTCGGCCTAGGGACCTTCGAGATCAAAACCACTTTTGTCATAATATGAAGATATCATTCAAGATTTTTATTATCATTTTCTCATAAACACTTGGTGGTATTTTTAGAGGATAAATGTAACAGTTCAACAAATTGTAATAGAAGTGAAAATTTCGTTAACACAGCAAATACAAGAATATTTGAAAAGTGTACAATGATAATACCACTTTTCTCACTAATTTTTGATATGCTAGATATGAGAATATGGTTCTTTTTATCAAAAATTAATGTTCAATAGTGAAGCCATTATAATTATTTGACAGTGATTATGTAAAATAAATAGGCCACATACTAGTAAAATTCTTCAATTCTTATCTTAACTAAACTGTAACAATTAAGATAACTAAAGACGGAGATCTCCATAGAGTTCATCTAAACAGCACTTTAGGATCTTTCATTTTTTTCACATTTTAAAGTAAATTTTGTATGTGTACACGTGTTTGAATGCACATGTGTGTACACATGCCTGTGGAGGACAGAGGACAGCTTCCGGGAGTCAGTTTTCTCCTTCTATCAGGTAGGATCTGGGGACTAAACTCAGCTCACTATGCTTGGCAGCTGGCACTTGGACTAGCCAGCAATTCTGCTGATGCTGGGATATTCAATTATTTTATGAATATAATAGAATCCCCTGACTGTTATTATTTCATACCAATTAATCTAGTTCAATAGTTAACATCTTTTATTAGTTTATATTTTTCTTCTTTTTGACAGGTACATACATATATATGTATATACATATATAGAGACATAATGTACCATATAGTGGTTTTTCATTTGTATTTTAATAAATAAAACTTGGCTGAAGATCAGAGCCTTATAGACCAGGCAATGGTGACACACAGCTTTAATCTGAGTAACCACACTAGTCTGCCATAAAAACCGGGCAGTGCATGTCTTTAATCCAGCCCTAGAGAGGAATATAATACAGGAGGAGACAGCTCACAGACACAGTATCATTCTGAGATTTCTGGAGGCAGGTTTGCCGTTTCAGACTGAGGTAGAGGTAAGATCCAGTGGCTGCCTGTATTGCTTCTCTGATGTTCAGGTTAAACCCCAGTAGCTATCTCTGCATTGTTACTAATCATGCTACAGTGCTATAATTATACTCGCCATCCTCTATCTACCCCTGGTGTCACTTTCCTTTCCCACAGGACCTCTTGCTCCCACCTCATCTCCCAGTGGCTTCATCATTTAGTCGAAATGACTTTCCCCCCTACAAGAACCATTATCAGTCATTAGTTCTTCAGGACAGATTGAGCCATCATGGATACCTTCATCTTTGCTGTAAAGGTAAAGGGCATACCTGGAAGGCAGCATTTTATGACACTCTTCCCCATCCTGTCTCTTCAATTCTTTCCACTCTCTTCTCTCTGAGTTCCTGGGACTGAAGATGGGGAGCAGTGATATAGTTATTCTGTTTATGGCTAAATAATAATCAATCATTAATTCTCAATACTTCAAACAGACAGGAGTCTCTGCTTGGAGGATAACCAACTGCTTTTTTTTTGGTCTTAGCCCCCCCCCCATCCACTAGAAGGGATAAATAAAGCTTGGCTGAAGATCAGAGCCTTATAGACCAGGCAATGGTGACACACAGCTTTAATCTGAGTAACCACACTAGTCTGCCATAGGAACTGGGCAGTGTATGCCTTTAATCCAGCCCTAGAGAGGAATATAATACAGAAGGAGGCAGTTCACAGACACAGTATCATTCTGAGATGTCAAAAGCTAAAGGTTGGGGAGGGCGTGAACCTAAGAGAGGGAACACACTATTGTTCTTTTCCTAAATGAATGTTACCAAGTAGTCCTCTGGATGTTTACGTTTATAGACTATAAACCCATAAACTAAAATGGCTCAGCCTGGGGCAGAGAGGTCCGTCTATGCTAAGAGTGATGGTTAATGCAGAGACTAAAAGTAAATCTTAAAATCAGATATATTGCTAATCTTTCAAATGTGCCTTCTCTTATAACATCATATTATGTATCTACTATTCCCTTATTAATAGTTTGAACCTATGCAAACTTAGTATCTTACAATTCTGTTGGTCCTAAGTCTCAGATGGGTTTTTCTGGATGAAAATTAAATTGCTCTCACAGCTATATTATATTCTTGTGTGGAAACTCTAGGTGAGACATCGTTCCTATAGAACGATGTCGGCAAAACTCAGTTCCTTGAGGTTGCAAAACAGAAGACCCATTTCGTAGCAGGCATTCGGCTGCAGCTGTTCTCAACCTCTCTCTTGACCTGTCACCCTATCTCCACCCTCAAAAACAGCCAGAGTTCACCTCCTGCTCCAAATCTCTCTTCCCTATTGTTACATCCATATGCCCTACAAAGGAAGTGCAAATGGCTGAGATTTCATGCGATTAGACAGGGTGCAGTTGGACCATGTAGGATGGTCTCGCCATCTCGGGGTTCAATTTTTAATCATTTCTCGATAGTTGTTTTGCCCTTCTAAGATAATGTATTCACAGGTTCAAGGGATTGTGGATGGAATTTTCTCTAAAATAGTGAGTGAAGCATGATCGACACAGACTAACATGATTGATTCTGTATTCTAAATCCTTTATGTTCCAATATAAATTTTAGAATCAGTTTTTAACTCTCTAGAGTGGAATACATGTGACGTTAAAGCAGAAAGAGGGAGGAGGGTGGAAGCCGCCATGAAGAGATGGGGGCAATGGAGAGGATAGTAGGCAAGGGGGAAGTGAAAAGACAGGTGTGAAAACATGACAGTGAAACCCATTAGTTAATAAGCCTTCTCAAAATTAAAAAAAAAATAAAGCTGCTTGGCTTCCTTACTGTGATTATATTGAATTTACAGGGCAACTCGGGAAGAATTAACTTATAAAACTGTGGAGTCTCTCTCTATGATCATGGTAGAGCCCTGCTTTTAAAGTCTTCCTTCTCCATCAGTGTTTTATTGTTGTGGTGTAAAATAATGCAGGTTTATGCAAATTTTGCCAAATCTTCTTCAAGTATTGAATATTTGAATATAATTACGAGAGTTATTTTTAAATTACTCATTGCTAAGCTGTCTATATAAATACTGTTTATTTTTGGACATTAAACCTGTGGTTTTTACTAACTCAGTTATTAGTACTGCTAGTTTTTTATGTTCATTGGGCTTTAGTTAATGATTCATCTTCTATTGTCACCCATCCTATTTCCTCCTTACTAGCTTCTCCTTGGCTCACTGCCTTCCCCGACTCCAGTGATGTGCTAGAGAGAAATGATCAAAGTGGCATTTTGCCTTGCAGCATAACTTAGCACTATAGGAGAAAAACACTCAGTTTCACCATGAAAATGGTGTCAAAATAGGCTTTTCTTAACTTTTATTACTAGATTGAAAACTATTATCCCAGAGCCTGGTTTTCTGAGGTTTTTATAGTGCTGAACTTGTAAAAGGTTTTTCTAGTCACAGATGTATGCACACTCATTTTCCTTTTCAGTCAGTGATTATGGTTACTTACAATGATCCATTGAAGCTAATCATGTTATTCAGATCAGCCCAGAGTGGACAAGTACCATCTTTATTGGCACATTTACAAAGCACTGCATTTGATTTATTGATAATCTCTATTTTTATTATTTTTATTGAGCTATATATTTTCTTCCTCTCTTTTCCCTTCCTCCCTCTCCTACCATCTTCTGTTTCCCCTATACCCCCAGTTTATTCAGGAGATCTTATCTTTTTCTCCTTCCCATGTAGATCCATGTATGTCTCTCTTAGGGTCCTCTTTGTTGTCCATTTTGGGGTTGTGGACCGTAGAGTGGTTTTACTTTGCTTTATATCTAAAAGCCACTTATGAGTGAGTACATATTATATTTGTCTTTCTAAGTCTGGGTTACCTCACTCAATATGTTTTTTTCTAGATCTAACCTTTTGCCTGAAAATTTCAGTATGTCATTGTGTAGCAATGAGGAGCGGGCCGCGTCCCGCTGCCCGGCTAATGGCCATATGGCTAGCTTAAGTCTGAAGTAACCACACAGAAATTGTATTAATTTAAAACACTGCCTGGCCCATTAGTTTTAACCTCTTATTGGCTAACTCATATATTTGTTTAACCCATCTCCATTAATGTGTATTGTCACTTGACTGTGGCTTACTGGTATGAGTCTAACCAGTGTCCATCTCAGACAGGAGAAACATGGCATCTCTCACATTGCCTTCTCTCTCCCAGTCTATTGTTCTGTCTACTCCGCCCACCTAAGGGCTGCCCTATCAAAAGGCCAAAGCAGTCTCTTTATTTAACCAATGAAAGCAATACACAAACAGAAGACCCTCCTACACCATTTTTCCTTTTTTTGTTTAAACAAAAGAGAAAGGCTTTTATTTTAACATAGTAAAATTACATATAACAAAACAGTTATTAAGTAAGAACTTAGGCTTACTAAGTTTTTAGATTTATTTTATCTTTTATTATAACAATGGAAAACTATAACTATTTATTTATTTTTTAATTTTATTAAAGACTCCAGAAAGATATAATATTACCTAAGCAAACGAGAAGTAAGCAACTTTTAAAACTCTAGAAGTGACTGAGACCTCTTGCTGTCTGGACAGTTACCCAAAGTTTTTTTGTAACATTGGGGCATTTATTTTTAGTCTACAGGTTCATAGTATCCAGTAGACATTTCCATTAAGTAGGAAATTTTAAAGACAGTTTAGTTACTGTTTTTTTGTATTTTGTAGAATGTCCCATAGACTCTTTTATGAACCAGGAACCCTGAAGTATTATTTTACCCTTAGGCAAGTTTAGTAGTTCTCTCTCTGTAGGTTTTTTTGTGTCCAGTTAAGTAGTCCAGGCAAGAGCAGTTTTTTGTCCAAATGGCTAGTAAACTCCATACAGAGACTTTTTGATGTCCATCTTTTTTTTTTGAAGTAGCTTGGTGCTGTCAGGAGTAGACGTGTCTCATTGTCATGAAAAGTCCTAAATTATTAAAACATTAAATGCCATATTTTGAGTCTTTGAAAGATATGAAGAATGCCTATCTGAAATATATATATGTACATTTAGAAAATTTAATTAACATGACTACAAACTTGACTATTATAGATGATTATCCATTAACAACCTATATTTTTAAATTATACATTACATTTTTAAATGAACTATACAATCACAATACCTTAATCAAGAGGAGAAATATATATACATGTAACAAAATTGACCTTAAATTTATATCACTAGAGCAAAATCCATACCAATGTAAATTATCCATATCTATATCATCTCCCCCTTTAAATTTAAATTTAAAGAACATTAATAAACATCACTGTGAAGTACTCGATTGTGTAAATGTACATTTTCTTTATCCATTCTTCAGCTCAGGGGCATCTAGGTTGTTTCCAGGTTCTGGCTTTTATGAATAATGCTGCTATGAACATAGTAGAGCCCATGCCCTTGATAATCTCTTAAGATTATTTGTGAAGCATTCCTTCATCATTTTTGTAAGACCTTGTATATAGTTGCTTTGTTAGTTTCTCTTGAATATTTAGGAAAAACCACTTGAGGCTGAATTTTTGTCACGTATTTTAGGTACAACTTTAAGAGTGTGAAATAAATTCATGACTATTCAGTAAAGGATCATTCAGTGATTTATTTCAGTGAAATCATCAAGTTTATTGACACAAAGGGCTGATAATCGTTCCTAGAAATTCTCATACTGTTTATTGATCCTTTAATAATATCCCTTATCAGGACTACTTACGATTTATCTTCTTTCATTTATTTTGCAACTTTAGCATATGCTTGTCAGGTTTTTTTTTTTTTTGAGGGAACAAACTCTTGCCTTCCTCTACCTGTTTTGTTTTCTGCTTTATTTCTACTCCTTCCCTTTTTTATTTTCTTCTTCCAGTTTTAGTTTATATTTTTGGTTTCATTTGCTCTTCAATTTCTACTTTCTCTAGATCAAAGCTGAAATCATTAGTTCTCTTATCACATATAAGCATGCAAGCCTATATTTTGTTAGATATTATTTTATCACTTCATTATACAGTTCGAAAAATTGTTTTAATTCTTATTCAGCATTAAGTACCCATTTATTTTTAATATACTGACTGACATGTAGATTATGTGAATCTTTGAAGTTTATTTCATAAGTACATAAAAAATTCCAAATAATTTTATACTTTTCAATTTAATTCACATATATTCAAAATATATTTTGTTTGATTTCAATTTTTAAACTTTAAGTGAGTCTAAAAAATAAAATAAGTTTTTTCATGTATGAATGTTTTGATTTTATACATGTATTGCCTTGTGCTCACAAAGGCCAGAAGAGGGCATCCTGTTGCCTAGGACTGAAGCTAAGGATGGTCGCGAGCTACCATGTGGGTGCTGGAAAGCAAACCTGGATTCTCTAAATGAGTAAAAAGTGCTGACTGTATGTCTAGGCCCTGATTTAAATTTTTTTTTAACTTTTCATGGCTCTGGAGAGGTAGCACATCAGAAGAACCCTGGGCACTCTGCCAGAAGGCCGGAGTTTGACTCCCAGCTCACACAAGATGGTTCATGACTGTTCGTAGCTCCAGTCCCAGGAAACTCATGCTTTCTTCTGGCCTCTGTGGACATGAGGCATGCATGCAGAGATACATGCAGGCGAAACACTCATACACATTTATGTGTATGATATATAACACACACTGTTAATTAATTATCTAAAATGTTTTCATGACTCCTTCATGACCCGGTATGTGGCATACCTTAGGAAATGTTCCTTGCGCACTTTAATGCCATATTGCTGTGCTGTGGATGTGTCACCTGTGACGAGGGGACTGAACTTGTTTTAAAGTTCTACCTCATCATTTATTTTTGTTATTGCAATATACATGTCTGAGAGAGATGAAATGAGATCGTCAACTCTGTGTACAGGCCTCTGTAATCTTTCCATTTTATCAGTTTGGGAGTCATTGACTTTGAAGTTCTGTTGGTTTCATATTTAAAGTTGTTATCTTCATCAGTTTGCTCCGTGGTAAAATCCCTAGTTACTTGTCAGGTTTGTTACAACATAGCCTTCCAGTTTTTTGGTTTTGTTTGGCAAATGCAGTCTATCCTTATTTATTCTTTTTCTTTTTATTCATTTTTCTCTTTAGAATTTAAAACAGATTTATTTAGAAAGAATCCTTTGTTGTGATTTTTTTTTAGCCTCGCCTCCAATAATCTATCTTCCTTTACTTTTAGATGGCTTAGGATATTTACTTTTCCTCTGATTATGAACTCAACAGTCCACATATTCCTTTTTCATTTGTTTTTCCTTTCATCTCTCTGTTGGCAGAGGCTGCTTGTTCATTTCCTGGCCACCCAGAGCCGAAATAACCACACAGAAACTGTTTTATTACAACACGGCTTAGCCTATTAGCTCATGCTTCTTATTGGCTATCTTTTATATCTTAAATTAACCCATTTCTATTAATATGTGTATTACCACGTGGTTGTGGCTTACTGGGCAAGGTTCCTGCATCTATCTCCTCCAGTGCTACATGGTGTCCCTCTGAATCTGCCTACTCTCTCCTCCTCTATCTGCTTGGAATTCCCGCCTTGCCCTATTCTGCACTGCAATAGGCCCAAAGCAGATTCTTTATTAACCAATGGTATTCACAGCATACAGAGGGGAATCCCACATCATCTCTCGGTTCCCTTTTCTCTCTTTTCTTGGGTTATTCATTAGGCATGAAATATATCCTTGAAAGGCTCATGTTTTAAATTCTGCACCCCAAACTGGCGATTGATCCCTAGACCCTCTTACTTCAGCAATGGATTAATTTCATGATATATCTTAATACCACATTGTTGACAGAGGCTGCTCATCACCACATGGCTGTGGCTTACTGGGTAAAGTTCCATCCTGGTGTCTGTCTCTGGAGGGGGTACATGGCATCTGACTGTTTCTGCCTTCTTCCTCCCAGAATTCAGTTTAGTTTTCCCCGCCTAGCTCTTTTCTGCCCTATCACAGGCCAAAGCAGTTTCTTTATTCATTAACCAATAAAAGCAACAAATATACAGAAGGACTTTCCACACCACCACATTCTGCTTCTTTAGAATACTTATGATTCTGTCCATCTCCATGATTTTTTTAAACAGATTTGTTTATTTTTCAAGAGTTTCTTTGCAATGCAAATATGTAACTATAACGACATTGCAGTCTACAAAATATAGCCTTCATAAAGATGATGTATCATCATGGTAATAAACTGTTTCCCCCTCACACACTTTGTGCTACCCTCCGTTGCATGCTTTCTTTCACTTGAGTTTTATTTAATACACACAACGCATGTTTCTGCTTTTAAGTTTTCTCTTCTCTTTAAGAAGTTGTTCAAATGATGTTTCAGAATGTGTTTTCTATTTAAGCATATATTTACTATTCCTAGAAATCATCATTTATTGTGTGTGTGCATGTGTATATACATATGTCTATGTGTACATATGATCATGTACACACAGCTTTGTGGAGGAGAGTCACTTAAACATCAGGGCTTGTGCTTATGGGAGCTAGGAGTTACCATTAGATGTCATTCTCAACTGTTTTTCATCACATTTGTTGAGACAAGTGCTCTCACTGAACTGGAGCTCACTGATGCAGCCAGCTAGCCCCAGGGAGTCTCCTGTGTCTACCTCCCCAGTTCTGGGATTCTAGGCATTTGCTACAACACCCAGGATTTATATGTGTGTACTAGGGATCACCCTCAATTTCCACTTAGGCACCAAGCCTTTAACCCACTGAGCCACCTCCTCATCCTCTCTTCGTTTATTTTTATGTGCTCAGATTTTAATAGTACAACTTTTTTCCTACCTGAAAGTTTCCTGCAACTTTCATAGCTGCAAAAGGTCTGCGGAGTTACAAGACTCTGAACCACCAGTTGTTAAAAAAAAATCACTTTTTTTAAATTTCATGTTTTAGTATTTTACTCTTTGTTTTGATTTTGAGATTTTCTGACTACATTTCTCAACAATTTAACCATATTGTTTCTCCAGTGTAGGCTGTTTGTTTTCATTTGAACTGATAAAGGTTGAGCTTTGGGGATCAATGGATTCAAGTTTTCTTCAATTTGGAAAAAATTGGGCCAGCTTTCTCTTTAAATAGTGTTTTTGTCCTCTGTTTTCCCTCAACCAACCTTTCTTTCTTGGAATCAAACGTATGTTCAACTTGATATTGTCCCATGGGTGCTAATATCATTTGAAATTTTGTCTAGTCATTTAGTTCTCCAGGCTTAGCTCTGAGTTGTGCTTGTAATTTTCAGTTATGTCTTGAAAGCTACTGTTGATTTCTTCTTCTCGGTCTAAGGTGTTTTAAATTTCAGTTCTGGACTTTGTATTGTATTAAAGTCTACTTTAAATCTATTTTACATTTCCTATTTCTCTTTTCATAATGCTTTTAATGCCTTCTGTAAATGTATAATATTTATAACAGCCGCTTTAGGGGTTTTGTTGTCAAGTCTATTGTTTCTATAACTTCTGAATCTGTTTCTTGTCTTTGTCATGAGTGACATTTCCCTACCTCTATGTATGCCAGCCATACTTTTCCACAGAATGACAGACATTGTTAATTTACAGATAATAAGTACTAGATTTTGTTGCATTTTTCCATAAGAGTCCAACATTGTTCTGGCCTTCAGTAAAATAATTTTCAGTTCAGTTTCTTCCTTTCATGGGTTCAGCCTCTTTGAATGATAGTTAGTGGAGGCAGGATTGTCATTTTGGTCTGAGGAAAAGGTAAGAATCAGTGGCCGGCTGCTTTGTTTTTCTGGTCTTCAGGTTGAACCCCAATATCTGTCTATGGATTTTTATACTTCATGCTACATTTGGCACCTAATGTCTGGGGTACTAATTCATTCACACACACACAAAAAAAAAAAACAGAGGCTTTTTAGCCACTGGCCTAAGCTGGAGCTGCACAAGGGGCTCCTGCAGTGGCTACACGTGGGGTTCGGTTCCAGCCCCAGACGATCAGACTTTCTTTCCTTTTTTCACCAAGTCTTTCAATCCCTAGTGTGTTTTTCAGACAACCAGATCTTACTCCCCCTCTCAACCGTAGGTTGCGGGCTCTCCCTGAACCCCCTTCTTGGGATGCTGCCAAACTTGGTAGCTGCCTTGAAATCCAGTCAGGCCTTTACTGTTCTACGCAGCAGCAATGAGCCTCACATCTTCATCAGCATTGGCAATAGATTTGGTAAGACAATTGGCAATTCCTAAAGGGATGAATTAGTTAAAAGAGAGAGTTTCCCCAAGTTAAAAAATGGGAAAAACTGGAAAAATAGGCTGCGACTGCATAGAGCAGACCAAGAGATGAGTGATCACCCACTCAGCAAGGCACCCCACTCTCTAGGCCCTCACTACAGGGGACAAAATCCTGGGCCCGTGCCCTACATGCCACAGCTTCGCTAGCAATCCAAGAGGCAAGCTTCATGCAGTTAGACTGTCCAACACCCCCACCCCATCAATAGGACCCTGCAAGCTACAAGTCCCACTCTGCCCCAAAACCCACCTATCCCCCACAAACTCAGAGGACCTCTGAAGCACAGGCTGCAACTGAACTGAGTAGGCCAAGAGAACCAACCAAGAGAGCAAATCAAGAGAGTGGATCAAGAGAGTGGGCCAAGAGAGACCTCAGCGGCTCCCAGAAATGCAGACAGCAACAGTACAGAGCAGACCAAGAACAGCTCCCAAAGACACAGACAGTAACTGTAAGGTTTGGACCAAGAGGCAAAGACACTGCTGGAACCAATTAGAGGAAGAGAAGGATAGACACCATGCAAGAATTTATTCAACAACCTAAAAAGCAATATGGTAACACCAGAACCCAGTGGTCATACAACAGAAAGACTTGATCATCCTAACCCAGAAGGAGCAGAAGAAAACAATTTTAAATGTAACTTTATGGGGATGATGGAGACCTTTAAAAAGGAAAAGAAAAATTCCTTTAAAGAAATGGAGAAAAAGACAAAAAAATGGAAGAAATCAATAAACCAAGAAAGAACCAAGAAAAAACAACAAACAGGTGAAGCAAATATTTCAAGACTTGAAAACTGAAATAGAGGCAATAAAGAAAATGCAACCCAAGGGAATTCAGGAAATGGAAAATCTGGGTAAATGAATGGGAACTACAGATGCAAGCTTAACCAACAGAATACAAGAGATGGAAGAGAGACTCTCGGGTGTTGAAGATACTATAGAGGAAATAGATTTATCAGTCAAAGAAAATGTTAAATCCAATCAATTCATAACATAGAACATCCAGGAAATCTGGGACATCCTGAAAAGACTAAACCTAAGAATAATAGGGATAGAAGAAGGAGAAGAACTGCAGCTCAAGAGCACAGAAAATATATTCAACAAAATCATAGAAGAAAACTTTCCTATCCTAAAGAAAGATATCCCTATGAAGGTACAAAAAAGTTTACAAAACAGCAAATAGACTGGACCAAAAAAGGATCCTTTCTAATATAATAATCAAAATGAAAAACATACAGAATAAAGAAATAATATTAAGAGTTGCAAAGGTAAAATGCCAAGTCACATATAAAGGCAGACTTATCAGAATTACACCTGAGTTCTCAATGAAGACAATGAAAGCCAGAAGGTCCTAGACAAATGTGCTGCAGACACTAAGAGACCATGTATGCAAATCTAGACTTCTAAACCCAGTAAAGTTTTCAGTCACCACTGATGGAGAAAACAAGATATTACATGACCAAACCAGATTTAAACAATACCTATCCACAAATCCAGTACTACAGAACGTACTAAAAGTAAAACCACAACACAAGGATGCTAAACATGGACAACAGATAACCTCACACCAACAAACCCCAAAGAAGGGAAAGACACAAAAAAATAACAGGAATTAACAATCACTTTGTCATTAATATCTCTTAATATTAATGAACTCACTTCACCTATAAAAAGACACAGGCTAAAAGAATGGATATGAAAGCAGGATCCATTTTTCTGCTGTATACAAGAAACACACCTCAACCTCAAAGACCGACATTACCTCAGAATAAAGTGTTGGGAAAAGATTTTCTAATCAAATGGACCTAAGAAACAAGCAGGTATAGCTTTCCTAACTTCTAACAAAATAGACTTCAAACTAAAATCAATCAGAAGAGATGGAGAAGGACATTTCATACTTATCACAGGAAAAATCCATCAAGACAAATTCTCAATCCTGGACATCTATGCACCAAATACAAGAACACCCACATACTTAATAGAAACATTACTGAAGTTCAAATTAGTTAGGAAACTTCAACATCTCACTCTCCACAATGAAAAGGTCAACCAGATATTAACTTAACAAAGAAATGAGAGAACTAAGAGATAGCATGACTCAAATGTACTCAACAGAAATTTATAGAGCATTTTACACAAACACAAAAGAATATACCTTCTTCTCAGCATCTCATGGAACCTTCTCTAAAATTGACCACTTACTCAGTAACAAAAGAAACCTCAACAGATACAGAATAAAAAATGGAATAACTCCCAGTATCTTATCAGATCGCCATCGCTTAAAGTTAGAATTCAACAACAACACTAATTGCAGAAAGCCTACAAAACCGTGAAAATTGTGCAGTGTTCAATTAAATCATCCATGGGTCAAGGCAAAAATAAAGAAAGAAATCAAATACTTTATAGAATTCAATGAAAATGAAGGCACAACATACCCAAACCTATGGGACACTATGAAAGCAATACTAAAAGGAAAGTTCATAACAATAAGTGCATACATAAAGTGGAGAAATCTCACACTAGCGACTTAACCGCACAGCTGAAAGCTCTAGAACAAAAAGAAGCAGACTCACCCATGAGAAGTAGATGACAAGAAATAATCAAATTTTGGACTGAAATCAATACAACACAAAAATACAAAAAAAATTAATGAAACAAAGAGTTGATTCTTTGAGAAAATCAACAAGATGGACAAACCCTTATCCAAACTAATTAAAAGGAAGCAAGACAATATCCAAATTAACAAAATCAGAAATGAAAATGGAGACATAGAGAAATTCAGAGAATCATTAGGTCATACTGCAAAAGCCTGCACTCTACAAAATTGGAAAATCTAAAAGAAATGGTCAATTTTCTGAATATGTACCACATACCAAAATTAAATCAAGACCAGGCCAACAATTTAAATAGATCTATAACCTGCAAGGAAATAGAAGCTGTCATCAAAATCCTCCTAACAAGAAAAAGCCCAGGGCTGGATGGTTTCAGTGTATAATTCAACCAGAATTTCAAAGAAGAAGTCCTACCTATACTCCTCAATTGTTCCACATACTAGAAGCAGAAGGAATATTGCCAAATTCTTTTTATGAGGCTACAGTTTCCTTGATATCAAACCCACACAAAGACTCAACCAAGAACAAGAATTTCAGACCCATCTCCCTCATGAACATTGATATAAAAATATTCAATAAAATACTGGCAAACCAAATCAAAGAACACATTAAAAAAATCATCCATCATGATTAAGTCGGCTTCATTCCAGAGATGCAGGGGTGATTCAACATACAAAAACCTATCAATGTAATCTACTGTATAAATAAACTGAAAGAAAAAAATCATATGATCATCGCATTAGATGCTGAAAAAGTATTCAACAAAATTCAACACCCCTTCATGATAAAGGTCTTAGAGAGATCAGGGATATAAGAAATATATCTAAACATAATAAAAACAATATACAGCAAGCCAACAATAAACATGAAGTTAAAAGGAGAGAAACTCAAAGCAATTCCACTAAAATCAGGAACAAGCCAAGGATGCCCACTCTCTCCATATTTATTCAACATAGTTCTTTAAGTTCTTGCTAGAGCAATAAGACCGCAAAAGGAAATCAAGGGGATTAAAAATTAGAAATTGCTATTTGCAGATAATATGATTGTATACACAAGTGATCCCAAAAACTCCACCAGGGAATTCTGACAGTTGATAAACACTTTCAATAATGTGGCAGGATACAAGATCAACCCCCAAAACTCAGTAACCCTCCTATGTACAAGTGATAAAGAAGCTGAAAAAGAAATCAGAGAAACATCACCCTTCACAATAGCCACAAATAATATAAAATATCTTGGAGTAACACTAACTAAAGAAGTGATAGAACTGTTCAACAAGAACTCTAAGACTTTGAAGAAAGAAATTGAAGAAAACACCAGAAAGTAGAAAGATCTCCCATGCTCTTGGATAGATAGGATCAACATAATAAAAATGGGAATCCAAACAAAGCAATCTCTAGATTCAATGCAATCCCCATCGGAATCTCAGCACAATTCTTCACAGACCTTGAAAGAATGGAAAAAATGAAAAATCCAAAATATCCAAAACAATCCTGTCCAATAAAGGAACTTCTGGAGGTATCATCATCTCTGACTCAAGTTCTATTATAGCGATACAGTAACAAAAACAGTCTGGTATTGGCATAAAAACAGACAGGTTGAACAATGGAATCAAATTGAAGACCCAGCTATTAATAAACATATCTATGAACACCTGATTTTTGACAAAGAATCTAAAATTATACAATGGATAAAAGAAAACATCTTGAACAGATGCTACTGACATAACTGGTTGTCAAAATGTAAAAGAATGCAAATAGATCCATATCTATCCTCATGCAAAAAACTCAAGTCCAAATAAATCAAAGACTTCAATATAAATCCTATTTTATTGAACCTGATGGAAGAGAAAGTAGGGAGTAGCCTTCAGTGCATGGGCACAGGAGACCACTTCCTAAATACAACACATGTAGCACAGACACTGAGATCAAAAATAAATAAATGGGAACTCCTGAAACTGAGAAGCTCCTGTAAAGCAAAGGATACAGTCAATGAGACAAAAAGATGAAGTACTGAATGGGAAAACATATTCACCAACCCCACATCAGACAGAGGACTGATCTCCAAAATATATAAAAAAACTCAAGAAATTAGACATTAAAATACCAAATAATCCAATTAAAATACAGTATACAGATCTTAACAGAGAATTCTTAACAGAAGAATCTCAAATGGCCAAAAGACACTTAAGAAAATGTACAACATTCCTAGGCATTCAGGGAAATGCAAATCAAAATAATTTTGAAATTCTATCTTACACCTGTCAGAAAGATTAAGATCAAAAACACCAATGATAACTTATGGTGGAGAGGATGTGGAGTAAGAGGAAGACTTCTCCATTGCTGGTGGGAATGCAAACTTGTACAACCACTGGAAATCAATACAGCAGTTTCTCAGAAAACTGGGAATTAACCTACCACAGGACCCAGCAATACCACTCTTGGGCATATAGACAAAGGATACTAAATCATAGTACAAGGACATGTTTTCAACTATGTTCATAGCAGCATTATTTGTAATAGCCAGAACCTGGAAACAACCTAGATGCCCCTCAACTAAAGAATGGATAAAGAAAGTGTGGCATATCTACACATTAGAGTACTATTCAGCAGTAAAAAGCAATAACATCTTGAATGTTGCATGCAAATGGATGTAATTAGAAAACACTATCCTGAGTAAGGTAACCCAGACCCAAAAAAAACTAATATGGTATATACTCACTCATAAGTGGATACTAGCCATAAACAAAGGACATTGAGCCTATAGTTCATAATCCTAGAGAAGCTAAGTAATAAGGTGAACCCGAAGAAAAACATATATATACCCACCTGGAAATTGGAAATAGACAAGATCATAAGACAAAATTTGGGAACATGGGGGCAGAAGTAGAAGGAAGGGGAGAAGGGGAGGGTTGAGGAGAACTTGAGGGAATGGGTTAGTCGAGACAGAGGAAGGACAGATATGAGAGCAAGGGAAGAGATATCATGATGAGGGAGCCATTATGGGGTTAGCAAGAAACATGGCTCTAGAACAATGGCCTGGAATCCACAAGGATGACCCCAGCTAAGACCCCAAGCAAAAGAAGAGAGGATGTCTGAACTGGCTTTGCCCTGTAGTCAGACTGATGATTATCTTAAATAGCACCATAGAACCTTTGTCCAACAACAGATGGAAACAGAGGCAAAGATCCACACTGGAGCACTGTACTGAGCTCCCAAGATCCAGTTGAAGAGTGGAAGGAGTGCGAGTATGAGCAAGGAAGTCAAGACCATGAGGGGTTCATCCACTGAGACGGTTTTCCTAAGCTAATGGCAACTCACCAACTCCAACTGGACTGGGAGTGAATGAGCATGGTAACAAATTAGTCCCTCTGAATGTGGTTGACAGCCGGGGCAGACTGATGAGGCACTGACAGTGACACTGGGATTTGTCTCTACTGCATGTACTAGCTTCTTGGGATCCTATTCTCTTTAGATGTATACCTTGCCCAACCTAGATGTAGTAAGAAGGGCCTTGGATGTTCCACAGAGTGAGATGCATTGCCCTCTCTTAGGATTAGAGGGGGTGGGGTGGGAGGGAGTGAGAAGGGACTGGGAGGAGGGGAGGGAAGAGGAATTTGATTGGTATTTTTTTAAAGTAATGAAATAAAATTAAAAAATTTCATGTGTATGGATGCTTTGCCTACATTTATTTCTATGTACTGGGATCATAGAAGCCATCTTTGAGGCCAAGAGAAGGCATCAGACTCTCTGGAACTAAAGTTATAGATGGTTATGATCTACCATGTAGACTCTGGGAATAGAACCCTAATCCTCTGGAAGAGCATCAGATGCTCCTAACTACTGAGCCTTCTCTCCCACTCTAAATATGAATCATTTTTCAGACAGAATTTAATGAATGGAGTGGTTGCTGAGTCACTAATATGGAGGCCTTGGCAGGCCATGACAAGGGTGACTGTAATGAATCTCCCAGGCTTCCACCACCAGACCTATATGCCAGTCATTTCTGAAACTGCAGAATGAATTTGCTCTGAGGCCAAAAATACAGCCAACCACACTCTCACCATTGTTTCTAAAGCCATATGCCCAACATATGTGAAATCCAAACCTCAGGCATATTTTTCACTTTGGTGTCTAAGCTGTTGGATTTTTTACAAAAAAAAAAATAACCAGGTTCATTTGATTAAATGGACTACAATATGACTTATGTCTTTACTATTTTAAAATAAAATTAGTGCACTACCTTTATAAACTAAATATAATTCTTCGTGGGTGGCAGTTTCCCATTTCAGATACGATTGCTTTTTCTCAGCCTTTACCTCTATATTGATTGGTTCTACAGATGGCTCCAGCAGCAGAACCAGCCAGTTCACTTATTCAGACAGATCAGGACGGGTGTGGGAAACCTTAACCTGTAGCCTATGTCTGCTGGACCACTGATGGGCCTGAGGTCTATGCAGCTAAGTTCACATTCTCACGACTCCATACGTGCCTTTCAGTCCCACAATCCAACTCCAACTCTTATTCCACTGCGTAAATAGTTTTCTGTTTTCCAGTCTCTTTCATGAGCTAGAATCTTAGCACTAGCTTGTGCTAGCTATTCTTGTACTATAATTGTTCTCACTAGCTTGTCTGTTTTTTTGCTAGTACCTGAACATCTTCCATTCATCTTGAGTGAGAGACTGAACTAAGTGTCTTGAGCCCACACCTGTCCATATGGTGCCATCCTTGCTGCCTTGCCAGGAGCCATCTTGTCTTCTACTCTCCTCACAACAGATCTTTCCAGTTCGTTTGACTCAGTTTCTGGCATATTTTGTCAAGTTACTGCCTCAGTTTCTTGCTTCTTCAGGATCCAACTTTAATTAAAAGTTGGCTTTCCTGGAGTCCAGTCCAGTCATTCATTTCTTTCTTTACATTACATCCAGTATGTCTTACTCAATAGTCTGATATTTTTGTGACATAACACTAGAAAAAAAGATCATTATTTGTCTGTGTTAATTTTGTTTGTTAGCATCTTCACAAAAACCTAACTTGTGATTTTGTTGTAACCTTGATATTTGCTCCAATGCCAGACACTATGAAGGTTTTGAGATTTTACTTCCAGAAGCTGATGGAAGCAGAGGCAGAGAGCCACAGCAGAGCATGGGGCTGATCTCCCAAAGTCTAGTTGAAGAGTGGAACGAGAGAGAATATGAGCAAAGAAGTCAAGAACATGAAGGGGGTACCCACTGAACCAGCTTACAAGAGCTACTGGGAGCTCACCAACTTAGGCCAGATAAAAAGGGAACAGCAGAGAACCAAACTTGGCCCTCTGAATGTGAGTGACAGTTGAAGGACTGGGTCAGACTGTGGAGTCACTGGCAGTGGGACCAGGATTTATCCCTACTGCTTCTACTGGCTTTTTGAAACCCATTCTCTCTAAATGGATACCTTGTTCAACCTAGATATAGTAGGGAGGGCCTTGGTCCTTCCTCAGAGCAATGTGTCTTACCCTCTCTGAGGAGTGGATGAAGGGGTGGGGTAGAGGAGGTGGGGAAGGTAGAGGGAATGGGAGGAATGGAGGGAGTGGGAACGGGGATTGGTATGTAAAATGAGTAAAGATAATTTCTTAAAATAAAATCAAAAAGGGAAAACCTATTATAATGAAGGGATTTGTGTCTCTGTATAATAATATGGTAGACAGTTTGAAATGGAACAATTAAATGTCTAATTTATATGGGATTTATGTAATGTCAATTGTAAACATTATCAGCTTTATCATTTTTGTATTATCACTTAAAAAGTTGATTAATCTGAGTGCTAGGATATAAGCCTTAGAAAAACCTAATAAAACAGATCACAGGGCTATTCAAACCCAGATGAAGGAATTTAATGGAGAGCCAATTTCAGCATTGCATTATAAGAATAGAGAGGAACAGCCTAAGGTTTTCAGACTAGCAATTCAGGAATTTCTTATAGGAATTGCCAAATATCAGAGGCTCTGTTACAAGTAACTGGACTCCTGTGCCATTATTAGATTTAAGAAATCTCAAGAAAGAAATAATCTTACATGGCATGCATTCACCATTTGTGAAGCAAATGTTAAACTTGTGGTCAGTCTGTAATAGAATTATCCCTAATGACTGGAAAGATTTGGTTAACAGTTTTTTAGAGACTATTCCACAATTACAATGTTGTACCTACTTCAGAGAAGAAGCTAAGATTATTGAACAACAAAGTAAAGTTAGAGGTAGGAAAATTTCCCAAGATCAAATTCTTAGAGAAGGGTATGCTACTATAAAAAGGCAGACTGTATATGATGAGCACAATCTCAATATAAGCCACATGGCAGCTCTGAATGCTTGGGACAGAATTGGACAAGTAGGAAAGAAAATTGTGTCATTTACTAAAGTAATGCAAGGCCCAAAGGAAGCCTTTATGGATTTCTTACTAAGATTGACTTCGGCTGTAAATAAAATGAAAACAAATTCAGAAACTAGACAAAGAGTAATTGAATCCCTGGCTTTTGAGAATGCCAATTATCTATGCTAAAGGATAGTTAAGCTGATAAAGGCAAGGTCAGCACCTTTGGAGGAATGGATCTAAAACACATTTAATAGAGAATCTCATGAACATGATAATACATGGATAGAAGAGGTGGTTTGCAGAGGTTTGAGGAAATATCAAAATGTTAAATGTTGTAATTGTGGCAAACAAGGTCGCTTTAAAAGGAATTGTAAACAGGGTTATCCTAGGAATAATCCATTCAGAATGCCCCTCCTTTCTGGTTTTTGAAGAAGGTGTGGAAAAAGCAGGCATTGGACTAATGAATGTAGGTCAACAAGGAATGTTCATGGTAATCCTTTGCCATGAGGGTCCTCTCACAGGCCTCTATGCCAAATTTGGCCCTTATGCCAAATCTGGCCCTTATGCCAAATCTGGTTCAGTTGTTTCCTGTCATTGTAGAGGAAACTCCTTCCCAGAGCAATTAAAGAACCTAACGCCTAATGTAAGAAGCCATACTGCTCTGGGTAATAAAACAACTGTAGAAGGGAGAAAAGTTTCAGGAGAAACCATAAAATAAGTATTTTGGCAAACTTCTATGAATAAACAAAGACCAAAATTAAACATATGAATAAATGGCATTGGCATTGAAGGTCTGGTAGACAGAGGTGAGGATATAACAATAATTTCATCACAACCTTAGCATCATAATTGGCCTCTTCAGGATGCAAATGTTCAGTATTTTAGGATTGAAACTTTATCTCAGGTAAAGCAGAACACAAGATTGGATGAAGCTATAAGGCCAGAAGGACAGGGAGGAATATTAAAACCATATGTGATTAACATAGCAATGAATTTGTGGGGATGAGATTTGTTGCAGCAATGGAATTCTTAGATCAGCATTCCTCCAATCTTGAAAACAAACAGTAAATTGACATTAAGTTTCTGGGGAAAAAATACTAGAAGATTTTATAAAGAACAGTCACTGAAGCTGGGCGGTGGTGGCGCACGCCTTTAATCCCAGCACTCGGGAGGCAGAGGCAGGCGGATCTCTGTGAGTTCGAGACCAGCCTGGTCTACAAGAGCTAGTTCCAGGACAGGCTCCAAAAGCTACAGAGAAACCCTGTCTCGAAGAAAAAAAAAAAAAAAGAAGAAGAAGAAGAACAATCACTGAACTCTTAGGTTGCACAAGAACAGGCACAACAGATGCTGATATTTCAAAGATACCACCAGCCCTACCTTTAAAACGGTTAACAGGCTTGTGAACCATTTTCAAGGTAGCAATGGCCTTTAACAACAGAGAAACTGAAGCATTTAGAAGAGCTGGTACAGGAGCAACTAGATGCTCAGAATATTGAAGAATCAACCAGCCCTTGGAACTCTCCCATATTTGTTGTTAAAAAGAAATCTGGAAAATGGAGAATGGTAATAGATCTAAGAGCTGTTAATAAGATAATTCAGCCAATGGGCTCTCTTAAGTCTGTCATTCCTTTGCCTTCTCTATTATCTAAAGAAAGGTCTCTTATAGTTATTGATTTAAAAGATGTTTCTTCACTCTACCTTTACAAGAGAAATACAGGCAAAAGTTTACCATCACAGTGCCTATTCATAATAATTCTCAGCCTGCTAAAATATATCAATGGAAGATTCTTCCACAGGGAATGTTAAACAGCCGCTACCCTGTGTCAATATTTTTAAAGTCCGTCATTGGAAATTATATATAATCAGTTTCCTGAATCTATAATTTACCATTACATGGATAACATTTTACTATCTGATTCAAATGCACACATACTTTTTAAAAAAGTTTGAAGAAGTAAAGAAAAATTTGCTTTGTTGGGGATTACAAATTGCTCCTGAAAATATACAAAGAGGAGATTGTATTTATTATTTAGGCTATAAAATAGGTTTACAAAAACATTAGACCCCAAAAAGTGCAAATTAGGAGAGATCAATTGCAGTCTTTTAATGAGTTCCAAAGATTGCTAGGAGACATTTCCCCACTACAGCCCCTATTGGGAAAAACCTGATGAGCTGATTGATTTAAACAAAATCTTAAATGGTGACAAGGGCTTAAATAGCCCCAGGGAATTATCAGTGGATGCTAAGAGAGAACTGACTTTAATTGAAGAGAAATTACAGAAGGCACTTGTGGTTCGTGTGGGTCCAAATCTTAACTGCATGCTGATCATACCCTGCAAACATTCACCTATAGGAATTTTAATGTAGAAGGAAGATATTATCTTAGAATGGATCTTTTTATCACATAAACTCAGTAAAAAATTAAAACTTGTGTGGAAAAAGTCTCTGAGTTAATTATAAAAGGAAAATTAAGACTTCATCGATTAGCAGGAAAAGACCCAGCAGAAATTATAGTACCTTTTAATAATCATGAAATTAACAAATTATGGGAAGAAAGTGAATCCTGACAAAGAGCTTGCAACAATTTTTTGGGGCTAGATTAACAACAACCTTCCCAAAAGCAAGAGAATTCAACTTAAAAAGAGAACTAATTGCATTTTTCCTCACATTGTAAAGGACACACCAATAGCTGGAGCCCCTACATTCTATACTGATATGAACAAATCAGGAAAGGCAGGTTACAAATCAGAAAATATAACTAAACTGGAATAAGGCTCTTAAGATTCTGTTCAAAAGTCAGAATTATATGCTATTTTCATGGTACTAAGGGATTTTAAAGAACCTCTCAACATAGTTACTGATTCACAATATGGAGAGAGAGATGTTTTACATATTGAAACAATTGAATTTATACCAGATGTTATAGAATTTATTGCATTATTCATTCAGTTGCAAGATATAATCAGGAATAGGCATCATTTCATATACCAGCACACATTCAATCCTATATGGTTCTGCCATGTCCTCTAGCACAAGGTAATGCAAAAATCGATCAGTTATTGTTTGGAAATATTCTGAGGGCCTCATAATCTCATAAAAACATCATGCCAATAGTAAAGGTTTGAAAAAACTTTTCCATCACATGGCAACAAGCCAAGAAAATTATAAAATGTCCTACTTGTTCTTTAAACAACCACACACCACTACTTGCAGGAAGTAGCCCAAAGGGTAATCAAAGCAATGAAATCTGGCAGATGCATGTGATTCATTTTGTAGAATTTGGAAAACTAAGGTATGTACAGCACACCATTGATACCTATCCAGGTTTTCAATGGGCAACTGCTTTGAGTTCACAAAAGGCTGATTCAGTAACCACACTTTTGCTAGAAGTTATGGCCACCATGAGTATACCTATACAAATAAAGGCAGATGGTGCTCCAGGGTAGGCAGGGAGGACAGAACTGAATTCTGGGAGGAAGAAGGCAGAGACAGAGACACCATGAAGTTCCTGCCTGAGACTGACACTGGTTAGAATCTTTCCCGGTAAGCCACAACCTCGTGGTGATACACAGATTGGTAGAAATGGGTTAGATCAGAATGTGATAGTTGGCCAAGAAGAAGCTAGATATAATGGGCCAGGCAGTAATTTAATTAATAAAGTTTCTGTGTGATTATTTCAGGGGTTAAGCTAGCCTGGCAGCCAGGAGCTGGGCGGCCAGGACCAAATGCAGGCTCTCTCTCCCTCAACAATTGGCACCTAAACATGGCCGACTGACTCCATGTAAAATCTGAGAGAGCTTCAAAAAGAGTACAGAGTTTAACAGAGTTTTTGCTGTTTGCTGGTGGTATGCCACAGAAAGTTTTTCCTGACTCAGCAGCCGTACCAAAAAGAAAAAAGCAAAAAAAAAAAAAAAAAAAAAAAAAAAAAAAAAAAAAAAAAA
>PVIU01005237.1:0-35269 GCA_004026605.1 Ondatra zibethicus | reverse complement strand
GTGCCTGGAACTGTGCGCAGCTCAGGGGCACCAAATGGCTCTGAGGCAAGAACGCTCCACCATGCTGAACTGTGCTGATCTCAGGCAGGAACTATCATAATTATCATAATAACAGTGCAGTTAAGGTTTAGACTGGGCGGGAAACATGTGGTACCGTATTACCCCTACATGGCACAACTTAAGTTTTTAAGAAGTGCTTATCATTTTAAGAAGTGCTCCTGGATAGTAAAGAATTACAGATTCACAATAGGACAGATTTAGACATAAAAGACCTCTAAATGGGTCACAGTGTTAGATAAATGTACTAAGTCTTGAGAGAGAAAAGAATTAAAGAGTATAGAGAGTCATAAAATAAAGTTAATGCTTTAAAAAAGGGGGTAAAGTCTTTAAAGAGACAGAGCAAAGTGATAGAGTAAATAAACCATGTAAAAATGGAAAATTCACAGAGAGTCTGCATTCTCTGTATTATTGTGTTTTCTTTGAATTTTTTTACTGTGAAGGAGCTAATTACAGAGAGACATTTCATTGTGTGGGCTGCTAAGCCAAACCAGCATGTATATTATAAAGTTATCTTGACTTCAGAATTTGGGTCTAAGATTATGATGCCTTGGAAAAGAGATTCTTCTTTTGTTTTCACAGAGGATGAGACCCTGGGGATTGCTTCTAGACCAATAGGGTATGATAGACCATGCCCTCCTGAAAGGTTGCCATAAACACCCTCAAAAACTTACTTTGATCAACTGCCAACTGAGATGAACCTGGCACACAAGATAAACAATAAAAGACCGGAATAACAGTGTCCCCATACAGCAGGAAGAAATTTGGAGAGAAATAACTATGTCCATATTCCCGAATATTGTTTATAAATGCTCTTTTACATTTAAAGGGGGATATGCTATAGATATGAATAATTTGCATTGGTATGGATTTTGCTTTATTGATATAAATTTATGGTCAATTTTGTTATATGTATACGTATTTCTGATCTTGATTAAGGTATTGTGATTGTGTAGTTCATTTAAAAATGTAATGTATAATTAGAAAATATAGGTTGTTAATGGATAATCATCAATAATAGTCAAGCTTGTAGTCATGTTAGTTAGATTGCCTAGATATATAGAGGTATATTTCAGTTAGATAGGCATTCTTCATGTCTTTCAAAGACTACAGAATATGACATTTAAAATGTCTTAATAACTTAAGGTTTCTCATGACAATGAGACACATCTGCTCCTGGAAGCACCAGCTACTTCAAGAGGAAGATGGGCATCAAAGAGGCTCCTTATGGAGTTTTATAGCCATTTGGGCAAGAAAGTGCTCTTGCCTGGACTGATGCATAAACTGGAAGAACCCGCAGAGAGAGGACTGCTAAACTTGCCTAAAGGTGCGATGATCCTTCCGGGTTCCTGCTTCATGAAAGAGTCTGCGAGACATTCTGCAGGACACAAAAAGAGTGACTAAACTGCCTTTAAAATTTCTTGCTTCATGGAAAAGTCTGCTGGATACTATGGGCCTGTAGGCTGAAGATGGGTACCCCAACAGTACAGAATAACTTTGGGTGACTGTACAGGCAGTAAGATATCTCTGTCATTTCTAGAGTTTTGGAAGTTGCTTACTTCTCATTTACTTAGGTAATATATCCTTCTGGAGTCTTTGATGGAGTTGAAGAATAGATAGATAGTTTTCCTTTGTTATGATAAAAGATAAAATAGATATAAATATAGTAACTGTAATTCTTGCTTGATAACTGTTTTGTTTTATGTAATTTTACTATATTAAAGTTAAAGCTTTCCTTATTAAACAGAAAAGGGGAAATGGTGTAGAAGGTCCTTCTGTATTTGTGTTGCTTTCATTGGTTAAATAAAGAAACTGCCTTGGCCTTTGATAGGGCAGAACTTAGATAGGCAGGGAGGATAGTACTGAATTCTGGGATGAAGAAGGCAGAGACAGAGTGATGACATGAAGCTCCTGCCTGAGACTGACACTGGTTAGAATCTTTCCTGGTAAGCCATGACCTTGTGGTGTTACACAGATTGGTAGAAATTGGTTCTCACAATCAGGATGTGAGAGTTGGCCAAGAAGAGGCTAGATATAATGGGGGAGGCTTTAATTTAATTAATACAATTTCTGTGTGATTATTTTGGGGATTAAGCTAGCCGGATGGCCGAGAGCCGAGCAGCCAAGATGACAAGCAGCCCGCTCTCTCCTACAACAATTACTTAAATCACTGTTTGGCCCATTAGCTCTAGCTTCTTATTGGCTAAGTCTTACATATTAATTTAACCCGTTTCTATTAATCTGTGTATTGCCACGTGGCAGTGGCTTACTGGGTAAAATTCATAGCATCTGTCTCTGGTGGCTGCATGGCTTCTCTCTGACTCCTCCCCCTTTCTCCCAGCATTCAGTTTAGTTTTCCCTGCCTAGCTCTGTTCCCCTATAGCTTCCCATAGGCCCAAAGCAGTTCCTTTATTAACCAATAATATTCATAACATACAGAGGGGAATTTTACATCACAAGCATACCTATTAAAGTGAAATCCAAAATCTCTGTCTCATGTTAGAGAAGCCACCTGGTCTGGGACAGAAGAAAAACAAAAATTCTAGGGACTAAATTATTGCTTCTAGTCTCATAATCCTTTGGTTTTATATTGATTCTTTAACAGCTTTCCGTAAGGTATAAGATTTATACCTTAAGATTAATATATGACTTGCATATAAGTACTATATATATATATAAAACTTTTTATCATGATATTAGTGGTTATATACAATACTAACTCATTCTAGAAAAGGTTTTAATCTACCTTCCTGTACATGATTTTGGGTTCGAGTCTCGTATTGGTTTTCTGCATTGAACCATAAATACAACTAACAATGACCTTTGAAGTCTCCATAAGAAGAATATGATCCCACAATGATGATTCCGCCAGGACTATGATAATACCACTAAGCTGAAAAACAACACCTGATGATCAGCTTTGGACTACAAATTGCTCAGAACAAATTTGTGTTGACTAGCTTTGAAGACCCAGCCTAACATACTACTCTAGCTAGGACTTGAGACAAGCCCTACACTTTCCCATTGTGCAGAAACTAGACAACAAATGATAAAGCTACCTCTCTCAGGACTAGACAACTAACCAAAAATTTTCTTTTCAGGATCCCCTAAAGATGCCATCACTTCCCAGATAGCAGGAAACAAATTTAAGAATATGACACCAACATTCCCAAGAGGTGAGGTGGTGGGTTTTTGGTCATTTGATGGGTTATGGATATTTGTCATTGTTTGGGGGGTTGATTAGAAATGGTTATTGGTTACAGTCAGGAGGTAAGTTGAACAAAGGAGATTGGATTCAGAGTTCTTGTTTTGAAAGGAAATAGGGACTATATATAAAGGAGGATATACATATGATAAGGTAAAAAGGTAGATTATTGAATCTACTTTTAAAAAAGCAACTACTAGTTTTAAATGTTTTACGTTGAATTGAACTTTTGTATATTGTATACAATTTTGTATACTGATACAAATTTGACATTAATTTTATTAGAATATACTGTACATACATTTCTACTCTTGTTAAAGGCATTGTACCTATAATTAATTTATAGATTATTTTATTATTTAACATTGTTAAATATCATAAATTATTAAATTTTATTAACATACCTAACAATGTAATGAAAATTTCTAGTCCTTAAAAGTTGTTATTACCAACTATTTAGGATAATAATGAAATGTAGGTTAGTAATTAGTCACCTATGACAACTGAACTTGTAGTCACATTAGGTATGTTTTCAAGATCAAACAGAGATATGTTTTAAATAGAGAGGTCATCTTCAAACACTTCAGAGATCTATAGAATATGGCACTCAAGTTGTTTTAATAACATAGGTACTTTTTCTTTTTTTATGACAATGAGATATGTCTACTCCTGGCAGCACCAATCTACTTCAGAGAAGGTGATGGGCATCAAAGAAACTCCACATAGAGTTTGCTTTCTTTGTGGCAAAAGTAAGCCACTGGGCAAAAAGTGCCCTTGCCTCAACTGCTGACAATATGATGACCTAAGGGGACAAGCAGGACACAAAAAAAAGAATGACTGCCGAACTTTGCCCAAACAAAGTAGACAGTCCTTCTAAAATTCTGCTTCATAGAAAAATCTGTCAGATATTCTAAGCCTATAGGCTAAGGATAGATGCCCCAATGTTGTAGAGGAACTTTGGGTGACTGTCCAGGCAGCCAGCTGTTTCTGTCATTTCTCACATTTTTTTGAAAGTAACTTGCTCGTACTTCCTGCTTACTCAGTTAATATTATTTCCTCATTGGGTCCCTGAGGGAGTTGAAAACTAGATAGTTAGAGTTTTCTTTGTTTACCAGATGCAAAAAGCAAGTTATGATAGAAAGTAAATTAAGTACAAGACTTTGAACCACCAAGAAAGGATAATTATGGAGTATTTTCTCTGAATTTTTCAACTGCAAATGAACTAGACATTGTTGATGTATTTATTGCCTGTATATATTGTATACAGTCATTGTATTTACTGCATATAGCTTTTCTTCTATTAGTTATAGCATCTTTTTTATTTTAGACAAAAATAGGAAATGTAGTGATATTCTATTTGTATTTTAATAAATAAAGCTTGCTTGAAGATCAGACAGTAAAACGGCAATACTTGCCAGCCATCCAGACCAGGCAGATGTGGCACACACCTTTAATCCCAGTAGCCACACTCGTTAGATATAGAAGCAAGGTGGTGGTGGTACACACCTTTAATCCCAGTGCTAGAGAGGAATATAAAACAGGAGGAGACAGGTCTCAGCTCAGTCTCATTCTGAGGATTCATGAAGACAGAATCACCATTTTGACATGAGATAGAGCTAAGAGCCAGTGGCTGGTTCTTTGCTTTTATAATCTTCAGGATGAAACCCAATATCTGTCTCTGTGTTTTTACAATTTGTGCTGTAATAGTTGCTTAGTGTTTCTGATTTGTTTGTTTATTATTGGTTTGGCATAGAGTAGTCTTCCTCTAATGATAGTATCTTCATGAAGAAAGCCTGATATTTCTGAAGATTCTGTAGAGGGCCTACTATGATAGGAAGCTTCTCACTTTTGCTGGCAGGAATATGAAGTACTCAGCCTGATGTGTTCCTAGAGAAAGGTGGTCTACAGACTCCCACTGCCTTTTTTTTGAAGCTTTGAGAAATTTTACTCATGTTTATATAAACTAATACTCTGAGTTAAGGGAGTGTCGCTGCTGATCTCTTAGGAAACTTAAAATTTTCTTTTTTCTAAATTTGACTTTTCAAATTATAGAGATTTTGACCTCCCTGAACTCTAGTCTCTTTGATTCAGCAAGACCACTAGGCCTTTGCTGGTTCACTTGGGCTTCAGTGTAAGGGCATTTACCTCTGGTAGTAAACCAGGGAGTTCTAAGGCTCCCCTCATCTGTTTCCCTTCTCTCATGCATTATACTTTAAGAGAGCTTGTTGTCCAAAGTTTGTCTATGTTTTTAATTGCTGTTATGTCAGAAGAGCAATACCTATAAATAGTAAGGGTTTATGGACAGAAGTGGAGAAATTCAGAATACCATTTTCATTCACAACACTACATTAAGCAGATGAAGACAGGATAATTTTTCAGTGCTGACCCTGCCTTATCTAACTACATTAACTAATGTTTCCAAGAGGAATACTTGGGAAAATAACAGAGAGATAGTAAGTGACAGAATTAAAATTAGAAGCACAAGCCTCTGCCTCAGCTTCTCTTCTCTATTTCCTCTTAATAATCAACTTCTCAGGCTCACCCTTGTCTGACTCTCATTTACTTTGGATTTACCATTAACATATTAGTATATTCAAATCCTATCAACGAACTAGACAGAGAGAAGACCCTAGGATACATTGCCAAAAAAAAAAAAGTCACCACTTTGACAGAAAAACAAGAAATAAGAAAATAAATTCATGGACCTTTACCTTTGGGTCACTCTAGACTTGAATGACTATAGTTGTCATTCATGCTCAAGATAGATCTCCTATAAATGAAATCTCAGCATCTTATTGCCTTTATACTTAATACCTTTGCCTTATATTTATAATTCTTCTTAAAGTAGGCAAATAGCAAGCTCTGCATTTTTGGTGTTAGAATTAATGAGAAATTGGGAACAAAAGAAGCACACAATTCAATGTCTGAGCCAACAGAAGTCACTCCTGTGATGGCTTTTGTCCAGTTGGTATAGAAAAGTGACACTCAGTTATTTGTCATTAGAGTTTACTCTCCAACAATAAAGATTGCTCAATCTGGAATCCTGGCCTCATAAATCATGTAAGGCAACACAGATTCTATTTATAAATAACTTTCAAAGGCCATATTGTGTCCCCAATTTATTTGCTGAAGTCCCACTGAGACAGAGTCATGTATAGACCAAGGTCATGTCAGGCCTAATATTCTCACTTTCATCTTCATGTGAGAAACTGGGGCGAAGGTATATCAGTAAAGTGCAAGCTCCTGTGTAACTTATTAGGGTCCAAGGCCAAATACAAAGGCTTACTTTTTAAAGAAGTGGTTGCCATGGCTTGGGCACCTCACAGATGTGCATGCGTATTAAAGCAACAGGCACCAAGTGATTGAGACTGCTCAGATCACAGCCAAACCAAGAGGCTCTCACTCAGAATCCAGCAGTCACTGCCTTGCAGCTCTCAAACAATAAGCTAGTGATCATCCAGAATCAGGCGCTCTCTTCCTCCCCCTCCCCCACTTACCCACTCAGCTTCTAGCCGAGATGTTGCAGTCAAAATAATACACTTTAAGAAAAATTGGTGTTCTAAAAATTGCTAGTTTTAGACCTGCCTCCTGCAAAGGTAATTCTGTACAGTAACTCTTCTCTTTCAGTGTCTTGAATAATTACACAATTTAGGAACTTTATCTCAGTTTGTCCCTTGTTTGTATCTAGCACTATATTATTTTCTTCTCAAGCTACAGGGTTCATAATTTCCATGCCACTGCTATTTTGAAGATGAAATATGCTTTTTATTATCTCGAACAGCACTTGATGCATCACATTTAGCCCGTGTTCACACAAGTCAAGTGGAGGAGATCCTGTTATAACGCAGACATTTCTGTGCACCGCTCACTCAGGTGAAGAGGTGAAGTCAAGTGTACAGGGGCTGGGAATTTATGAAAACATTAAAACTCCTCCACTTGAGAAAATATCACAGAGACTTTGTCTCCTGTCTTTCAGAGCCATATTCGAGGTGATGGCCCATTTTAGGTCATAACAACAGCAAACCTGGAAGGCTGATTTTAAGCATGCCTTCTGAAGACGGGAAGCCAGACTTATATTGCCCTCATTTCTTCTTCTTTTTTTATTTCAATAGAGATTTTTTTTCTGCCTCTGCTGTTTAATGCGGGCTTTATGCCAAAACCATCTTAGAACGTCTGTTGTGCCAGATGTCACCCTTTTGCCCTTTTGCTCTATCTGCAGATTTTTTTTAACAAGCGCTAAAGCCCAAGTTAGCAAGCATGCATTTTCTACAGTAAAAGAGGCATTGTGAATAACACCCTCAAAGAGCACAGCACCTTATTCAAGCACTACATCTCAAAAAAATTATTCATGTTCCTTTCCATTCAAAGTGAGAACTTTAAAGTTTGGGGTTTGAGCTCAGTGTTCTCACCTAGTATAAGGTGAGATCTGAACTGTACTATAGATTGGCTTAGGTTTGCCGTCAAATGATCATTTTAGGCAAAGATATTGTTCTGCCTATAAATACTTTAAATCTACTCTAAGTTCCCAAAACAGATCTGTAGATCGTAAATTGTCCCCACAGGTATCATCTCCCTGCACAAAGGCTCTCAATAGAGCACTGGATATTCAAAGCACTGTGTATGATCTGTGTCACTGCAGAGAAGAGTTCTGGGGTCAAGACTAGGGCAGTAGAAGCTCCTAGATGGGGGGATGGCCTATTCCCTCATCACCTTTCAACTTTGGAAGCTTCTTTTTGGGAACTGGGCAGCATTTCAATAGCTAAATATGAGTCAGAATGTAAGATATTTAGTATCCTATATTTGGGACTACTGAAACGATCTCCAGGGAGGTTAGGGTGTAATAATTCATTCTTTCAAGAAGTATCTGCTTTAAATAACCAATTCTGGGTTTCATATAAGTTGATTTATAGTCATCAAGTTTATTTTACACAGAGATAACAAGCCATAAAATCACAATAACATTCAATATATGAGGTCATAGATTTTGATTCTTTAAAAATTGAAATAGATCTTGGAGAAAATTTCTTGTTAACATGAAAAAGTAAAAGCAAGTATGAAATGAATTGGCTTGTGTCTTAAAGAGCACTAGGTAACAGCCATATCATTAGGAGGAAAAACCACATGCTGGCAACAAGTCCACGAAAGAGAAAGCGGCCTTCTTGCCTCATCCAGAAGGAACAGGAAACCTCCCGAGAGGGGTGAACCTATTCAAGCTGAGAATTGTTCTTCACTTTCTCCTCGCACACCTCTCTCACCATACCACAAACAGCAATTATTTCTAAAACATTTGGGGAATGGGCAGAACTGCCAAGAATTAATCTTCAGAGGGATCCAAAGATCTCAAGGAGACTGGGGCGAGTAGATGCTATTATTATTGTGCCATGTCTGCCTGTGGCTAGGAGGAAGGTGGTCATGCATCTCTCCTTTTGGACATAATAGTATTTAAAGTTTGAATACATTAAAAAAGTTCTCTCTGTACCCCAGGATGGCCTCAATTTCATAATCCTCTTTTTTCGGCCTCCCAAATGCTAGAAAGAGTTATTTGCATTCAAACATGCTTCTGCTCATATCCAGTTTGTGCAGGAATACTTTTCTGTTCAATACAATTCTCCATACCCTTATGCTAGGATTTGAATGTGCAATGTCCCCTTGTGGCTCATGTGTTCAAAGTCTTGACCCTATTTGTTGCCAATTTTTGAGTGATCACAAAATCTTTAGCACATAGTGCCTAGTAGGAAAGAAATTGGGAGTTTTAGCTTCGTCCTCCCCTGCCCTGCCCTGTTTTGGATCCAAGGCCTCTGCTTCCTGATTCACTGACATATAAGAAATCAGCCCTGTGCTCCCCTTGTCATGGCCAAGACCTGGTCCTGCCACCACACCTTCTTTATCATAACAGACTACTCCTCATTTTAATGGAAACTAAATATAAGCCAAGCAGTGAGAGTTAGGTAACTATGTTCACAAATTTTCAAATCCATTGATGTGGTAAATGCAGACACCACTGCTTTGTGAAGTAAAATCTCAAAACCCCCATTGTATCCAGCATTAGAGAAAGTATCAGATTTCATGATACAATAACAAGTTACCTTTTGGTGACAATACCAACAAACAACACTAGCATTGACAAATGATGATTTTTTTGGTACTATGTCACAAAAAAGTAAATAATTAGAGGAAGTAAATGTAGTTAGAGACAATTCATGAACAAGCATTATGTCAGCTCTATCCCAGGAGATTTTACTTCCCAGTCTTCCATGGTGACCTGAAGTTATTGGAAGCAGAGAATTAGCTCCACTACAGAAGACTTGATCACATCAAGAGATGTAGAAATGGAGGTAAGGTGGCCAAGCAGTTTAGTTAGAGAGAGAGAAAAGAAGAGAGAGAGGGGGGAGAGAGAGAGAGAATTACTATAACAAGAGAAATTACTGTTTTAGGACTTCACTTCTGGTGTTATACTTTAGTTATCTTTAAGAAATATCAAAAAAACAGAAATAGCTTAAATATTGTAGGAAGTAATAAAAAGGATTTACTAAAAATGAAAAAAAGAGAGCAGAACTTTCAAAACAAAGTCTTTGTACAAGCTGAGTAGGCTGACTGACCAGACGTGGTATAGTGTGTCTAATTCAGATTATGGACTTTCAAGACAGTTCTCCATAGATAACTAGTATTGTGAAAAACACTGACTACTTTTGCATCATTTCAAGGATTTTTGTAGCAAGATCTAAAAAGATAATAGTAGCCTATTATATAAAAATATCAACTTTCTTCACTCAGAACTCCTCAGCTGTGGGGCTGGCCTCCTTTGTGTAACACATTAATCCAGGTTGTTCCACATCACCTCCGTGGAACTGGAGATGGGGAGGAAGGGAACTGGCATTGCATGCTTGTCCTTCCACTTTTCATTCATTTAAGTAACAGAATTGTCCAACTCTGATCTGGGAGCTTCCACCGCTGCCACTGGAGCTGCAGCCACAAGCATGCTGCCTTGCGTGAAGTACAATCTCAAAACCTTCATAGTATCTGGCATTGGAGCAAATATCAAGGTTACAACAAAATCACAAGTTAGGTTTTTGTGAAGATGCTAACAAACAAAATTAACACAGACAAATAATGATCTTTTTTTCTAGTGTTATGTCACAAAAATATCAGACTATTGAGTAAGACATACTGGATGTAATGTAAAGAAAGAAATGAATGACTGGACTGGACTCCAGGAAAGCCAACTTTTAATTAAAGTTGGATCCTGAAGAAGCAAGAAACTGAGGCAGTAACTTGACAAACTATGCCAGAAACTGAGTCAAACGAACTGGAAAGATCTGTTGTGAGGAGAGTAGAAGACAAGATGGCTCCTGGCAAGGCAGCAAGGATGGCACCATATGGACAGGTGTGGGCTCAAGACACTTAGTTCAGTCTCTCACTCAAGATGAATGGAAGATGTTCAGGTACTAGCAAAAAAACAGACAAGCTAGTGAGAACAATTATAGTACAAGAATAGCTAGCACAAGCTAGTGCTAAGATTCTAGCTCACGAAAGAGACTGGAAAACAGAAAACTATTTACGCAGTGGAATAAGAGTTGGAGTTGGATTGTGGGACTGAAAGGCACGTATGGAGTCGTGAGAATGTGAACTTAGCTGCATAGACCTCAGGCCCATCAGTGGTCCAGCAGACATAGGCTACAGGTTAAGGTTTCCCACACCTGTCCTGGTCTGTCTGAATAAGTGAACTGGCTGGTTCTGCTGCTGGAGCCATCTGTAGAACCAATCAATATAGAGGTAAAGGCTGAGAAAAAGCAATCGTATCTGAAATGGGAAACTGCCACCCACGAAGAATTATATTTAGTTTATAAAGGTAGTGCACTAGTTTTATTTTAAAATAGTAAAGACATAAGTCATATTGTAGTCCATTTAATCAAATGAACCTGGTTATTTTTTTTTTGTAAAAAATCCAACAGCTTAGACACCAAAGTGAAAAATATGCCTGAGGTTTGGATTTCACATATGTTGGGCATATGGCTTTAGAAACAATGGTGAGAGTGTGGTTGGCTGTATTTTTGGCCTCAGAGCAAATTCATTCTGCAGTTTCTGAAATGACTGGCATATAGGTCTGGTGGTGGAAGCCTGGGAGATTCATTACAGTCACCCTTGTCATGGCCTGCCAAGGCCTCCATATTAGTGACTCTGCAACCACTCCATTCATTAAATTCTGTCTGAAAATGATTCATATTTAGAATGGGAGAGAAGGCTCAGTAGTTAGGAGCATCTGATGCTCTTCCAGAGGATCAGGGTTCTATTCTTAGAATCTACATGGCAGTTCATAACCATCTATAACTCAAGTTCCAGTTATAACTCTAGTTCCATCTAATCTGATGCCTTTTCCTGGCCTCAAAGACGGCTTCTACAATCCCAGAACATAGAAATAAATGTAGACAAAACATCCATACACATAAAATTTTTTTTATTAAAAAAATGTTCAGTTCTGGAAACTGAATACAAATGTCAATGTTTTTCCTGGAGAGTTTCCTGCCCATCTATTCTTTCTTCTTTCCATATATTTCCTTGCCGTTGTCTGAATTCATCAGTACCCTTTGGGGCTATCTTATATTGTCCTGAGAATGTTATTTCTATTACTATCTCTGAAATTCTCTGCAGGTCACTTGGCTGCCCCTTCATGACATCTGGACATTAAATTCTACCACCTGGCCTCTATTACTTTGGGACTTTCTGATCCCCATTGCTATTAACAAAGCCAACCTCTCTAACAGAATGTCCTGCCATTGACAATGCTTCCCAGAGGAGAGCCTCTGCAGAGTTTCTTACTAATGTTGGCTCCATTCTCAATATCATATTATTGATGACCTTGGTAAGGAGTATGTCTTCCAGGATTTTCTGACTTCACTTGTTTCTGGATACACCAGGATATCCATGAACATTTTAAACCTCTTGTCCTCTTTTACTGCCACAATTCAAACATTTCTATTACGAATCTCAGTTTCCGAGAAGTCAAACTAAAAATGAGTTTGCACCACCTTCTGGGGTGTTAGTCACAATGGTTCATTGAACATCTCAAATAAAGCGCCCCCCTTATTAAATGATCTGTCATGTCCTCCTTGATTTAATTCCATTAAGAGCTAGTCCATAGATACTCTAAAGTTTTCTCTAGTAGAACTGGTTGATTCTTATATTTCCTTTGGATTATAGTTTCATCCTTCCATTGTCACACATGACATGTTCTTAATGAGGTGTATACTGCAGTTTAACTCTAGTTGTTGATCTTACAACTGAGAAATAACAGAAGAAATTGATAGGGATTCACTGGGGAAACAGTATATTCTTCTACAGGGGTGGGCTTCATTTCCAGTTGGTTTCCTACTTCCCTGGTGCAAAGGACAGTGGCTTGTTTTGAAGTTATACTATAGAAGCCCCTCCAGACGATCTGCTTGTTTTTAAATTGCCCACCAATATCTTCAATTTTTTCTTTGCCCTGTATACAAATGGTGGACTCTCCCGTGACATGGTATAAAATAGCAAATTCTATTGCTTTGGGTGCACTGTTCTTCCCACAAACAAGCCTGAATCGCTGCAGTTCTCCCCCACCAAAATACTCCCACAAGTGGCTTCCAGCCAAGCTCGTGGTGATTGCTCCATAAATCGCACCAACAAGCAGCTCACACAGCACCCATTTCACTTCTGCTGTCCTAGAGCAGCCCCAGCCTTTCTAGGAGTCTGTCTGGATAGAAACTAAGACAGTGGTGTGGACAAAAGCATAATATTCTCAAGGTGAAGGGAAGGGAAGGGAGCGGAACAGAATGGAAGGGAGTCAAATTGGGAAATAACAGTCACCGAATCACAACACAGCTTTGTAGTCTGCTTTATTCAGTTATTTATTTGTTTGTCTGTTTGTCTTATTGGTACAAATATATAGGCTCTTCACCACACTCCAATGTGAACTACAGCCTTTCAAGAAGGCTTAACTTCTAAAGTTAGCTGAAAAATTTAGTTGCTGGCCGCTACAATCTGCGTACCTCCATCATGACAAGGAGACCTTTCTGACAGAGGCTAAGGGGCAATTCTTCTTGTTGGTCTACATGGCTACGCCTTGCACGGATCTCTCCGCTTCTGTGGCTTCTGAAAGTGAGTGCTCACCTCTCTGTAGTGGTCCTTAGAAATGCAGTGCCTTCTATCACTGGAGGGGATGCTAAACGTGTGTTCGTTTTTCTCTCTAACCTCTCTGCTTGGATCCTGGTGTTCAAGCAGACCCAAAATATATGCTGACAATGATCCCCTCTTCCCTAATAAGTTAAGGTAGGATTTTCTTGTTTCAGATCTACATTTTTGAAGTGAAAGGTAGAGCAGTCAATGAAAACCTTGACATCTGTGTTAGCATTCATCCAGAATCAAGCAACTGAAAGAGTATCATCAGGAAGAAGACATTTAAAACAGAAGAATCAATTCCAAGTTATATGGATTTTCTTTTAACCAAGAAAGTGATGTGCCTGAAACAGTTTCAAAGAATAATGAAATGACCTTGTGCTTTCTCTCTACCTGTCACATTCCACAGCTAATAATGAAAAGTCTGAAAGACACAAATTACATAGAAATGGAGACTAGAGTGAAGGATCTACAACAGGAAACAAGTATTAACAATTTGCACAAAAGCTCACTTTTGAAAATGTGAAAAGTTTATGCTTGTTCTTTCATGCAAATGGATTCACCTAACCATAATTAAAGGCCTTAGCCAATTAAGGTTTTAATAAAAGCCCAGGCAGATAGCTGCAAAATGAATAGACAAAAAGCAGCTCCCGAGGAGGCTGGAAACAGAAGTTTGCTTGTGGCTCTTTGGCTTAGATCTTACATTTGGAACACATTGAGTCATAGAGCTTCCGTGATTTCAGACACATTTCTCAACCTTTAGAGTTCAGTTGACCCTTAGTGTTGTACAGGTTCTATACCTCTGATTCCAATCAACTGCAAATAAAAATTATTCAAAAACAAAATTGTGTCTTGTAGACGAAAGTTTCTGTCCCACCAAATCCTGCAGTTGTTCAGTCCCAAAGAAACACATAGAGGATTAGAAACAGTTTGCCCTATTAGCTCATGCTTCTTGATAACTAGCTCTTACATCTTACATTAACTCTTAATTCTTATCTATGTTTAGCCACATGGCTTGGTACCTTTTCTCAGTAAGGCATTCTCATCTGTCCCCTCTGCATCTGGCTGGTGACTGCATCTCTGCCTTTCCTCTTTCCAGAATTCTCCTAGTCTGGTCGTCTTGCCTATACTTCTAGCCTGGCTTCTGGCCAATCAGAACTTTTATTAAGCCAATATGAGTGAGAAATCTTTACAGCATACAGGAGTATTATCCCACAGCATTGTGTACAAGAGCATTATCCCACAGCATTTCCCCTTTTATTCTTTTCAGAACAAGAACTCTGAATCTAATGTCCTTTGTTTAGCTTTTTTTTCCTGTCCATTATCCATAACAACTTGTAATCAAAACTCATTTTTTAAAATTGATTTTATTGAGCTATACATTTTTTTCTTCTCCCCTTCCTGCCTCTCCCCTCCCCTTCAACCCTATTCCGTGGTCCCCATGCTCCCAGTTTACTCAGGAGAGTTTGCCTTTTACTACTTCCCATGTAGATAAGATCCATGTACGTCTCTCTTAGCGTCCTCATTGTTTCTAGGTTCTCTGGGATTGTGATTTGTAGGCTGTAATCAACACTCTAAACAAAAACAAACATTCATAATCCATGTTTTGGAAATGTGAACATAATTTTCTTGTCTACTTCCTGGTGATTAGGGGTGCTGGTAATCTTTAAAAGACCCTGAGAAAATTTAGGATTATGGTCAAATCCTGACTTGAATATTTTATGAGGCTGGATCACCTCAATTAGTCACCTTGAAGCTGTTCTAGATATAGTACTCAGAAGGAACTACAGCAGAGGCACTCTGAGACACTGCATCATGTGGGTCATTAGCTCACATCTCAGAGATCTCAGAGATTTTTCTGGGGGGGTCTTCCTTGATCAAACCTTGTTTTTCTTAACCAAGAATGAATCCACAACCTCGCATTTCCTGTGGAAACCAAAGCAAAACCTCTTCTCCAAAGTAACATATCTTTTGACTTAAATTATGAAGTCAAGGAATTTTCAAAATATATAGGTTGGTTTAATCCAGCAGCATTTATAATCAAATGTCTTTCATCAGCCGTTGCTTCTTCCACAGCAGTCAAATAATCAAAGACAATACAATAACATACAGTATTCATATTCTATTGTGTATTTTTCATCTTTACATGATTTTTTTACTCTAATTCTTTTATTTTTAATTTTTAGTTTTCTGAGATGGGGTTTCTCCATGTCTTTGGTTGTCCTGAAACTCATGCTGTAGAGTACATGTGCTATGGACTCACAGAGATCCACCTGCCTCTGTCTCCCAAATGCTAGGATTAAAGGTGTGTGCAACCACACTTGGCTACTCTATTTTTTAAGACTTTCTCTATCCTTTTTCTTTTCTCTCCCAAGCCTATTCTTATTTTTAAGCACACTGTAAATAATTTAGAGGGTTTTTGTTCTGTCTGAATATCTTTACTATATCTTTTTCTGAACATAGAGGTGATAAATGAGAGGCTTTTAATTCTTATTGATCATTTCATCTGTTTCTTTCAAAAGATGTCTATACCATATCTCAAAATTATTATCATCTATATGTCAATTTAACCAATTTAATTTTTCTGTTGAAAAAAATCAAATAGCAGGAATATTTGTTATCATGTATTCGTGGATATCCTGAAGAACAAAGGAAAAAGAGAACAAGATTTCACCTCTGAATGTTAGAAACTTTCAGAGTAAATATCTTTGTCTTTCTATTGCTATGAAGAGACATCGTGATCCAGGCAACTTATGGAAGAGCTTATTGGGCCTCAATATTTCTGAGGATAAATTCATGGCCATCATAATGGTAAGAATGGTATCAGACAGGCATGGCAATGAAACAGTACTGAAAGCTTACATCTCTGTCTACACATATGAGGAATAATGTTGGTTTTTGAGTCCTCAAAGTCCTCCTCCCAACGATATAGCTCCTAATCCTTTCTAAACAATTCTATTGTTTGAGAACCAAGGAGTAAGTACTAAAATATATGAATGCCTACAGGGGCCATTCTCATTCAAACCACCATAGTGAGCATGAAAGAAAAAAAAGTAAATGAATAAAACAGAGGTAAGGGATCTCTTATCTATATTCTCTTCTTTTAAAAAGAAAGACAATAAGAGGCTAGAGAGATGGATCAACAGTTAAGAGCACTGACTGCTCTTCCAGAGGAAGAGTCCCAGCATTCACATAGCAGATCACAACACAACGGTTGGCAACTCTAGGACCAGGAGATCCAGTGACTGTTTCTGGCTTTGCAGGATCTAGGCACACATATGGTGCACAGACATAGCTGCAGCCAACTCATACACATTGAAAAGAAACTGAATATCAGATCAAATGTCTACTAGAAACAAAATAGAAGTTTGTAAGGGTCTATTGTTTTTCACTATCGGAAATAATAATTTTATCTAAATGAAACTGATAATTGAAAATAAAGATGCTTCCCCTGAAGTTCCCACCAAAATGCACAGGTTTGTCTATCATTATTTTGCTCTGGGTTTTGATCTCCAACTTTGCATTTCTACTTTTACATTTAACTTAATTTCATGATTACCTTATAATCTTATATTTTGATCCATAAAAGAGTATACCAATTCAAGAATATTTCATAGAAAATTCAGGTCATCCTTTTGCCCTCTTTTGTATGTGTGCGATATAATAAAATAATTAAGCATAAAATATTTATCTCAATAAGAAAATAAGTCAAAACCATAGCTATAAGAACATTGAAATTCTTATTGAAGGTCAGATGCTAAATGATAATTAATGCCTACAAATAAATAACTGACAATTTCTTTGAAAATAGCTTTAAACCAAAGATTGACAATTTTTATATACCTACTACATATTTGCCTATATGATAAGGTAATAAAAGCAAATATTATTTTTGGATTTTGAGGGAAACTATGGATCTTTATTTTTTTTATTCAAGCTGTATAATTATTATGTGTGGCTAAAACAAAATTATTGAGTTTGACGAGTAAGTACACTGAGAATGAAATGCTTGCAAAAGCCTGGATGCTTCTCTGGTGTGGGACTATAAAGAGATTTCATGTGTTAGATTGGAGTGGAAATAGTAAATAGATTTCCAGCTCTACTTAAATGATAAGGACTACCTACAGCTCTTTAAGGAGAATTAATTCTAAAGTTGTATCTAGGCTCACTGGAGAACACCATGTTCTCTTAGCAAAGCGTGCCCAAGACACTGGAAAAGAAAGCATGATACTTTTTTCAACACTCCTGTTCAGTAAGTGATCTAAGAAACAACAAGGAACATTAAAATGCCATGGACAAATGATGCACATAAATTATGCACATAACATTTTAAGTATACTTACTAGTTTAATCAAGCAGCCTTCTGAAATATGACCGACTGGTGATTTGAATGAGAATGTCCCATAGTCTCTTATAGTTGAAAGCTTGGTTCTGAGTCTGTGTACTGTAGGAAGAATTAGGAGGTGAGAGTTTGTTGGAGGTGGTGTGCTGCTGGGGAGTATTATTTTAAAGTGTGTTGCATTTTTTCCTACTTCATTTGGTAACAATTCAAAGACGTGCTGGATTAAATAAAATTAACCTGCTCACAGAATGAGTCAGCAAGTAGCTGACAGGAAGTGGTAAGGAGGTTTTTAAGTGGGGGTAGAGGGAAGGACTGGGTTGTTTGGAGGTTACCTGCAAAGGGTTAGCGACTTGCTCTTCAGTCTCTCTGAGCAAGCAGAATTCCTCCTCACACCTTGAATTGTGAGTTCTTTAGATTTAGATACAGTTTCCTTTAGTAGCTTTGACAGAGTTGGTGCCTGAGGGAACAGAATCCCCTCAGGCTATGGCTCTTGTGACTAAACCCTTGCTTAAGGGGCAGCCACTGTAGAGAATTTATAAAATAACAAAACAAAAAACAACACAGTGTGACCTGTTGAAGGAGGTGTGGCTTGTTGAGAGAGATGTATTAATGAGTAAGCTTTGAGGGTCCAAAAACTCAGGCCAGGCCCAGTCTCTCTCTCTCCGTGTGTGTGTGTGTGTGTGTGTGTGTGTGTGTGTGTGTGTGTGTGTGTGTGTGTCCTCCTTGTGGATCAGAAGCAAGCTCTCCACTACTGCTCTGGCACCATGACTGTCCTGCCTCCTGTCATGCTCCCTGTCTTGATGGTATGGTCATGGACTCATCCCCTGAAAGGGTAAGCAAGCCCCCAGTGAAATGTTTTCCCTTTAGAACTTTCCTGGGTCATGGTGTCTTATACCAGCAATAGAACAGTAGCTAAGGTATCTGTCTTTTGTGTACAGGGGAACATGAGGAAGAGAAATGTTGAATAACTCCTAAAGTGAGTACTAGATAAATAGGATGTGATGTACAAAGCAGATGTCCATTTTTCTAGAAACAAAGCCCTGCTCAGAAGCACAAAGACTCTCTTTGTTTCTAGGTTCAAGATAGAAACAGATGTAAAGCAAAGCCAACCAACTTCTTGTCCCACTTTATGGAAAAAAAAAGTGGCCTTGAATTTAAAGAACAAACCCTGCATTCAGCCCTGAGTCATTGGCAATACTCCCTTTTAAGTCAAATTCTCTACCATGGAGTTACAGCCTGGGTTCATTTCATTGTGAAACTCTCAGATAGAACCCTGTATCTCTAGAAACTTTAGCCTTTTTCATATTTTAGAACAGGTACCCAAATCTCTGCACATCTTTCAGTTTGAGTCCTTTGATAACTTTTCTCATATCTTAGGCCTATGCCCTAGGGTTACCTTCTTCAGGCTAGATTTCCCATGACTAATTTCAAACCTCAGCATCATGTTTATGGACATTGAAGGGAGCTCTGTGTACTTGGTGCTGTGTGTACCTCTCAGGGCCTAGGAATGTTGTGCAGCCTTCACCAACTCCAAATGGCCCAGCCATGCATCAGGTGGTTCTGGAAAGCTCTCAGCAAGGTGCCATGAGACAACCTCTGAAGGAGCTTCCATCTCTAAGAGTTCCCTCTGGAATCATGAATATTCTTCCTTCCTTCCTTCCTTCCTTTCTTTCTCTCTTTTTTTTTCTCGGTTATCGAGACAGGGTTTCTCTGTAACTTGGGTACCTGTCCTGGAACTAGCTCTTGTAGACCAGACTGGCCTTGAACTCACAGAAATCTGCCTGCTTCTCTGCCTCCCTTCCAATTGCTGCCATTAAAGGTGTGTGCCACCACCACCCAGCTGAAATCCTGAATATTCTTATACTCAGAATTTCTCTATGGAAGAAAGGAAGGGAAGAAAAGGGAAAAATAACTTATCTGACAATCAGAGGCTGTACTGTATTGAAGTCAACCTATTGTCATAGAACTGAAAGTACTATCAGCCTGTAATAACAGGGAGAGGCCCTCTCTAGTATGTTCTACCGCCTCCACAGAGCCAGACAAAAAGTGAGTCAGCGGAGGCCTAAGATTATCAGATGAAATAAGAAGACCTGAAATAATAAGGAACTAGCCTGGTTTTGGCTGAGTATCAAACATCTTCATTCTCTCACCAGGAGACAAAACATTTATAGCTATCTTCCAAAGAATACTAATACGCAAATAGAGACTTTCTATGCCAATGCTTTTCTCCTATTTCTCCCCATAGTACAATATATTGGGAGCCTCTTAGGCTGAGAGTTAAATAGACTTGGATTTAAATCTGAGCTCTGCCACTTTCCAAAAATGAATCTGCTGTTTACCTCTCTGAGCCTCAATTTCTCAACCTATAAAATGGATATTAGCTAAGTCAGAGCAATGTGAGGACTAATATTACTAATATTTGGCACTCTGTAGAGTAATAGAAAGTGAATTTGTAGATCCTTCCTTGTTCCCTGATCCTAATGCTCAAGTACCAGAGATCTTTCTACTGCCCCCTAGTGCTCAGGGTTTTCTGCCCAAAGATTCATCCTTGGTCGCTTTCCTGTTTATCACATAGACCTGTAGACTCCAAGATCCCTCACAATTTGTAACCTATGAAAACATTGATTACTTCAGTGTTGCTGAGTGATCTTTTTATAGTGAAATGAACACAGAGTAAATGACTTTACTGGCTTCCCAAACACAAGCCTTACCTTCAAAGAGTTCAAAGTCCAGAAGGCAGGCAGAGTGACCTGGACCTTAGAGCTCTTCCACTTTAATCGGATTTGTACCTCACATTTCTGGGTTGAGCTTTCATTTACAGTACGGAACTTTCCCATTTAAAAACTCAAAGGAGAAAAAGCGCTTTATGAGGATTTTCAAGTTGCTCAAAAAAAATCTTTTTTTTAAATTCATCTAAGTGAATGTTTTCTCTAAATTTGACCATGATAGAAGGGCTTGTTAGTGCCCAATATGGGATTCTATGTAAAATCCTTGAATGAGTCAAAGATTGGAACCATAAAGATTCTTAGAATTATCAGAAAATAAAATCTATTTTCATCAGCCCTTTGCAGCTTTCCACTAGCCCCAGGTAGAACTTGTCAGTTGCCCTCATTCTTAGGAATCAATTATTTTTAGATGTCTTTAGTTCACATCCTTCTATAAAATTATGACCTACTTTACTATGAGGGTGTTTGTTTGAAATTCTGTATTTAGAGGTGCAATGAGGAAGGGGGGCAGGGATGGAAAATTGATGACCTGGATATCTGAAATAGGCACTTAGACACCTTTCACTAATTCAAGGTGAAGATTTACATAACACTACCTCTGGACATAGTATATGATCATTAAATGGCCATCTTGAAAAACCCCTAGTCCCCTCAGGAAAGAATGCAGGGCAAAGGAAACCACCTCTGTGATCAGGCTCACATGAAGAACATCTGTAAGGTCGTTGTTCGCACACACGGTGAATTAAGATAATGAACAAGTCATTGTACATAGGACTCCACTAAAAAGAAGGAGTTGTTCCCTCTGAGTTCATTATATGATATTTTGCTGCATGTTTGTTCATAATATGAAAGTGCTAATTCATTGTTGTAGATTAATTCCTGGTTACAGTAAGAAGCACAATTAACCAACTATCTAGTCTATGAACATGAAGTGGTTTTGTTCCTGCCTCTAGTAAACTACATTTACTAAACTATCACTTCAGGGGATAGTAGAATAACATAATAGACAGGACAAAATCTAATAACTGATTATTAATAATGAAATTAAGCATGTACTAAAGGATAAACAGCATGTATAATTATTCTAATTGTAACTACACTAAACTGAACAACTTCTTTGTGTCCAAACATAGAAAAGGATCTTACACATTTTTTAATAGATGAAGAAATTCAAAGGTCTAAAGATGAAGACACTTGTTGAAGCTCATAAAGTTAGTGCAAGTAGAAAGAGAGTTTCAGCCCAGCCTGTCTGAGTCTCATCTCTGAGGCTGTGACATCATAGAGTATTAGCATCACACTCTACAGCCCAGTTCACTCAGCCATTGTGTACTTGGGTTCTGTAAGTACAATGACCCCCTGACTGAAAAGCAGACGTCCTGTAAAAGGGCTAAGATGCTCTTTAAGACCTTCTTCAGGACCTCCTGCCTCTACTTAGAATTCATTCCAAGAATACCATTAAAAAAAAAAGTGGTTCTTTCCTCTTTGGACACCATCCTCTCCGATCTCCCTGCTTACTAACGTATACAACTCCTACATGTGCCAATACTACCCACGCCAGTATCCACACTAAAAAACCCCCTCTTTCTTGCAAGCATATTAAACACAAACTATATTTCTTAAATTACATGTTACTTACTTCCATTTTAGATTATCATTTATAATTTAACATGCACCCTATTAATTATTCACACTGTTTTTTCAAAGATTGCTTTTTCAAGAAATTTAAAGAAAATTTCTCAGAATCTTGTTTTGGATAAAATTCATCTACTACACTCTCCTTCCTCCTGGATTCTGAGTACACATAACACCCAAGATTACTTCCTCACCCTTCTCTGGGCCTAAATAGTAACAAATGGCAACATCATCATCTACCAGATCATTAACTAGGACCCAGCAGCAAATGGCTTGTTCCTAATCTCAATATTTTCTAAGCCTCCGATTGACATTTACTTCAGTGAGTGATTAACTAACTTAATGACCAGGAAAAAATATAATTGGCATTAATACTAAAATTATAACATTGATTAAACAATATCGGCCTGTTGAATATATCTAAATGATTTTTTTCCATACTGCAAATTCAAGACTGCATAAGTGGGATTCCTCTTCATTAGAAAAAGGTAGCATGGGTTTCTATTTTTCTCAAATTTTGAACTGCCCTTAGCTCTTCTTATTTCACAGTTTCCTAAGAAAACCTGTTTCCTAAATGCTATCATTTCTATTTTGTCATCATTTTTGTCTTTGTAACTTCCACACTGTTCTCTCCATCATACACACTGTGTTAATATGAGTATTTTAATCACTCATCAATAACATCACCAATTATCAAAATTTAATCATTTTCTGTCTTGTAGAGTGAACAGCATTATCTTATCACATTTCTATAATTGATGGGGTTTTGTACTAAATGAGTTGCTTTAGTTGTGACAAAGATCAAGAAGCATAACACAAAAAGAACAGATTGCAGATTTCCACCAAGTTCCATCACACACCTGTACCTGGTTTTGGAACCCGAGCCTGTCGAAAGTCCCCATGGGATCCAGCACTTGCTTTCCTCCCCTAGTACTTCATTGTTCCAAAAGATGCTTGCAGCCTACTCTTTCACTATTCAGTCAAGTTAATCTTGTTGACTGAGGTTTTCTGTCTGGCCTGGTTCCCACAATCATTAAGTCCCAAAGAGATCATCTCACAGAGGTCTACATTAGTTATAAACTGATTAGCCTAGTAGCTCAGACTTCTTATTAATTCTTATAACTTATATTATCCCATTATTCTTGTCTATGTTAGCCACGTGGCTCGGTACCTTATTTGGCAAGCAGTCACATCTTGCTTCCTCTGAAGCTGGGCCACGACTGCAGACTAGGACTTCCTTTTTCCCAGAATTCTCCTGTTCTCGTTGACCCACCTCTAATTCCTGTCTGGTTATCCTGCCTATACTTCCTGCCTGGCTACTGGTCAATTAGCGTTTTATTAAAATACAATTGACAGGGTACAAACCATTGTCCCACAGCACAGTCTGGCTCAGAATTCTGGTTCTTCCAATGCTTTACTCTCTATAAGGTCTAGTGAACCTCTTCTAGCCCTATTCTCCCCTCTAGATTTTAATCTCTCTGGATGACAACTTCTGAAGCCTGAGTCTGTAAGTCCTCCTTGTCTCTCCAGGGTAAGTGAAATCTTTTCCTCTCTTCCTTGTGTATAGTATGCTTACGACTCAACACACTTTTGTTTTCAGATTTATACTATCTTCATTTTGTCTTTCTCCGACTTTCACTCTGAAAATACCTTCCATGAGTCATGAATTGAATATGACCTACCTGATATCCCTGTGCTCCAGAATTTATCACTAAAAAACAAATATAAGTTCTTCTCAACCCAATTCTGTCATGTGGTACCAGGATTATGAAGCAGTAGGCAATGGAACTACTCCTGATTTTGCTACAGGCATTTTTTTATATAAATCAATTCTCTGATGACCTTAAAATATCAATTCTAATATTATAATTTCTATCACTTCCTTTATTCCATCAAGACCCTACCTCAATGTCATTCCAGTCACAGAATAAAAGACAGTCACTTTCATCCCAAAGCACTGATGTCTCCCTGTATGAAGCCCCAAATAGCCTTAAACTCTCAATCTGCCATTTGATGTCAAGCTCCTTTCTAACACAATTAGGAAATCAAAGGAAAGCCACTTTTAACATGTAGTACCTTTTAAGTTGTCTTCCCTTTGATGATAATAAGACACCATGAATTCTTCTTCTACCCATAATATTTTCCTTGTAATCCAGAGGTTCTGCTGAATCCCCCTGAACACAGTTGTTACATTTCTTGGCTACCTGACATCATTTAGAATCTCCATCACATTTTCTGAATTAAGTTTTCAAAGTACACTAAAAACACATCTTTCTCTTACACATTGTAAAAATAATTCTCCAAACAGTGTAATGAATCCTTTCCTGCAGCAATGTTTCACCTAAATATAAACATGGAGTCAGATATTTTCCTATGTGAAATCTTGAGAGTGAGCTGGTATTTGTATATGCAATGACACAGACATCACTAGTAGAATTGTTTGGAAGCCCACTGTGTTTGAAACCAGGTGTTAAAAATTTCACCCCGCTTTCAGGCTCTAACTGCTTGGCTGGCTGGCTGGCTGGATAGATAGATAGATGGTTAGATGCAGCATTTGGTTTGTCTCTTCTCTGGCTAGTATCTACTAGTAAATGATTTAATAGGATAGCACTGAACTGTAAATAAAATGATTAAAGCAATAAATGCTACATTTACTTTTTTCTGTTCATGTATCACCTTCTTTAGAAATATTTTTTCTTTGATGAAATGAAAACACAGTATTGCACCTATGTTTTCATTCCCTAATGTTGCTGAATTTAAGAACTTGACTCATCATTTCTAATCAATGAAATCATGTCACACTTTGTCTAAATAGCAACTATAGTTTAAGTTTTCAGTCTCTGAGAAGGAAAACATCACTCTTATAAAGGAAAAAGAAAAACTGATCACCTGGAAGACTTTCAGAAATTAAAGCTTATATAACACCTTGAGTGAATTTTATTTCCTTAGTAAAATTTCTACCTTATCAATGTAAGAGCATTATATTTTTCAACATCATGGTTATGTTGATATAAAAAGATAAAGAAACTATTGTCAAAATATTTGATGGTGCCCAAGTGACTCAGACTGTAAAACCATAAAGTGAGAAAAAAGACCTGTCTCATGAATTTATTGTAGGACTCATGAGTGATGTGGTTGAAGTTCTGACACCTATAGTGCTCTATGGAACAGAAATAAGACCCTCTTAGTCAGCCATTCTATAAAAATAAATGTTCATACACTTACATTTATAAGCACCAGGTGTTTCCCTTTCTAATTGCTACTTCTAAAGAGACCTTCATCCATCCGTTTGATTATATGAAATAAAGAAATATATGAGTTTTCATCCATCGTTATCTAGTATTTACTTAATCAGTATGCTGAATATTTAAATTGTGTGAAGGACTGATTCCATCAAATATAGACATCAAACTGCAAAGTAGAAATAATTTATATTGTGGTGTAGGAGGTCCTTCTGTTTGTGTGTTGCTTTCATTGGTTAATGAATAAAGAAACTGCCTTAGCCTAGTTGAAAGGGCAGAACTTAGGTAGGTGGGGAAGACAGAACTGAACGCTGGGAGGCAGAGCAGGAGAGATATGCCATGGAGCCAACAGAGACAGACATGCCAAATCTTTCCCAGTAAACCACTGCCATGTGGCGATATACAGATTAATAGAAATTGGTTAAATCAAGATGTGAGAGTTAGCCAATAAGAGGCTAGAGATAATGGGCCAAGCAGTAATTTAATTAATACAATTTCTGTGTGGTTATTTCAGGGCTAAGCTAGCCGGATAGCTGGGAAGAACTAGCAGGTCCTCTCCCTTCAACAATATTGTATTTGTTAATTTTTATAGCATCTCATGTAAATCAAAATTAAAAATACAGTGGTCCACAACACAGACTTCTGAGTCAAAAAGACCCAAGTTCAAATTCTTTCTCTAAAACATACAAATAATGTAACATCAGCCAAAGATATTAAAGACTTAAAAGTCTTAATAAACACTTATTTCATAAGATTCTAGGAAGTAGTCATATAGCATGATGAAAGCAGTACACATAATAGACTGTAGCTACTATTGTAAAAAGCAATATTTTTTTTCCTTCTCTATAAAATACATGGGCCATGGACTGGCGAGATTACTCAGTAGTTAAGAGCACTGGCTGGTCTTCCAGAATTCAATTCCCAGCAACCACATGGTGGTGGAATTTGATACCTTCATGTAGATAGACCCCCTCATATGCATTAAATAAATAAATAAAAATAAATAAATCTTTTAAAAATACCTTTAAAAGTTATTAAAAACAAATACATGGGCAAGAGAAAATAGCCGAGGACTCCTACAGATATATCACTATCTATGCCCCAGAACTCTACTGAACTCCATAACTCTCTGTCTGCAAGTTAAAGACCATGCCTACTTTGATGTGCTGTAGTTACCCCAAACTACAAGTTAAAGATCAATCCATTGTATTACTTTAGCAATAATTAAAAAATATATATATATATATACTTAATCATTTACTCTGTCTTTATTTCTATACTCTTTCTTGCCCAAATAATTTAGGGAAACAATCTTGACTCTATTAACTCACTCACCCTATGCAAGCTCATTCAGTCTCCTAGATCCCCTACCTTCTTTCAATTTCTCTTTCTATTTCACCTGTACAATCTTCCTGCTGCTGCACCATTAGTTCAGATCTTCACTGTTCTCCTTCAGCTTCTAACTTGACCTTTTCAACTCTCGGTAACAGTCTCTCCCACTGCCTCAATATCGATCTTTCTAGAATTTCATTCCCTTGTGATTTTAATTATATTAGTTCCACTCATATTTAGTATTGATCTCTCTCTTCTTCTACCCACATTCTTTGTTCAAGCTATATTGGGCTATTTGAATATTTCTAAATGCATCATTGTGTTTCCTGTCTTTGTGCCTTCACACCTTCTTCTTCTTCAATCTAGAACCCTCTTTCATCACTTCTCATTGATTTTGTCTTCTATATTCAGTACTTTTACATGAACTCTGCTGACCCCACCAGAGTTATTAATAGCCCATTAGACTCCAGGAATGTTTTACTTCAAGTCTACACAAGGGTATGACAAACATAAATTTAATTCATATATGAATGAAAAAAAGAGATGTGTAGACAAAATGTATTATCCATTTTAATATAAATGAACTGAAATACATGATCTTTTCATGTCTGAGAACAGGATTCTTTCTAAAAAGTAGGCGAGACAGAATTTTTTTCCTGTTATAGTATTTGTTGACACTATGAATTTGAGTTTAAGTAAAATTCCAAAAGAAAGAAAATAAGCTAACAGAAAATCAAAAGTACTGTTGGTAGGTTATACTATACCCATCATTGATTTCCCATGAGAAAACAATCAAGAAGAAAATTGTTTTGAAAAATATCCTTCAGATTCTATATTTGGAAACGAAAGGTATTCAACAGAAAAACAGAAATCACAATGAGAAGGTATTAAAAACAGATTTCTCTACTTTGGTAAACAAGGTTGTGATTTGAGTGGGTTTGGGGTTTTGATTTTTTTTCCTACACCATTTACATTTAAATTCAGAAACTACAAAATGTGAAATGACAAACAATAAGATTCATGTGAATTCATATTTGTACTATTTGTTAGTATGGCAATGTTATTTTATACTTAGTACTACAATATAAGTAAATTTTCTCACATTTTTTGTTATTATTTCACACCTTAATGGATGGTAGCTCATTTTAGGTGTTGCTTTTTTATCTGGAAGAAGAGTAAAACTCTGAGAGCTTAGTCTACCAGTCACATCATTTGAATCAGTGCTTGCCTTCTTTAATATGCTATACGTCACAGCTCAGCAAGATTCCTTTCATATCTAGTAGGAATGTAGATTAAAGGCTTGCCAGTCAGAGGAGTTGACATTTCAAATTCAGGTGTGTATGTGTTTGTGTGTGTGGTGTGTGTGCGTTCATGTATGCACCTCTGAACTGATTAAAATAAAAGAAAAAAAACCATGAGGAACTAGAGAGATGGTACAGAGAGTGTGAGGCTCTTGCAGAGGACCCCAGGTCAGTTCTAGCACTCACATGTGTTGTAGTGAGGGGCTCGGGCTGTGTTCCCGGCGCTGGGCCCCTTGTGCCATCCGGCTCCCGGTGTGTACCCGAAACAATTACACGGAAACTGTATTCATTGAAATACTGCCTGGCCCATTAGCTCTAGCCTCTTATTGGCTAACTCTCACATATTTGTTTAACCCATTTCTAATAATCTGTGTGTCACCACGAGTCGTGGCTTACTGGCATGAGTCTACCTAGTGTCCATCTTGTGCTGGAGAAGCATGGCGTCTGCTCCACTGCCTTCTCTCTCACAGCATTCCCTTCTCTCTACTCCGCCCACCTAAGGGCTGTCCTACCAAAAGGCCAAGGCAGTTTTCTTTATTTAACCAATGAGGGCAATATACAAACAGAAGACCCTCCTACACCACACATGATAGCTCACAACCACCTGGAACTGCAGATCTATAGGCTCTGATGCCCTCTCCTGACCTCCATGGGTATTATAAGTATGTTGGTGCACACACATGCATACAGGCAAAATACTCATAAATAAATAAAATAAAGCAAATCTTTTAATTTTGTTTTGAAAAGGGAGCAATTTCTAGGCACTCCTTGATCTTTAGATCATTCAGTATAAAATCCAGTGAGATTTCATGTTTTGGTAGATTTTTTTTCTTCCTGTCTGATGTGAACCTCATTTTAATATGTCTTGAGTTACCTTTTCCTTCTTTTTTTTTTAATGTCTCAGTTTATGCTCACATGGTAAAATTTAACTTATTGTCACACACACACAAAATTATTAAAGTCTCCTATCAAGAATATATCTGGAATAAGTGAAGAACAGTAAAGGGTACCTTACAAAGCATACAAATATTAACTTATACAGCAAATCTAATTTTTCATTGGTTAATGTGTGAACTGCATGAACTTTGGTCTAAGAATCTTACACGTAAAAAATTTCTGGGAGACTTACAGCAAACGATGTATAATGAGTGTCAGCTTGCCTAAGGGAAAATGGAAGTTAAACTACACAGAGAACATAGAATAAAACACGATTTCCAATATATTTAACTTTCAATCACACTGATCTCTGGAGGTATTTTTCCTATAAAATCCTTCTCCTCCTGGCCTCCTGATAGAAACCATTCCTAGTGATACCCCAAAGGACAGTTAAGAATCACTGAAACTAGCCATGAAATCAAATAACACTCATTTGAAGACAAGGATATCAAACATCAAATGCATATTTAATATTGGAAGCTTTAGAGGTCCTCACCAAAGGTAGACAATGTTAAATCACGATATCACGTGGCATTTGGTCAATCAGGAAATAAATCAGAGACTTTTTGTTGTTGTTGTTTCTTTGGGTTGCTAGAATAATCAATAGTACTGCTGAAGTTTGGGATAAAAAAGATTTAAGAAGGGCCTAGAATCTAAAGGAAAAAGCAACATACAAAAAAGGCTTGAGAATTGTGATTGCTAAGATAGGAAAGCCAGGTATTGGAGTGCATGCCTATAATCCCAGCAGTGGAGTAAGACACACAAGAAGGTTGTGAATTTGAGACCAACCTAAACTACAGAGAAAGACCCCATACCCAAAATAAAATAAAAAAGAAAGTCATCTACATAGAGAGGATAAAACGTCGTCATATGGGAAGTCAATAGTCAAAATTCCAAATGGTGGTATGGGGGACATTGACCTTGAACTCATCAAAAGAAGAAAATCAGACCAGCCAAGTAGAGAGCCACCCCTGAAAAGAGCCTTCTATCTACCGGTATGTGGAGACACAGTTACCCTGCATACTTAGAAATTATGTATCAGGTATTTAAAACAATAGGAACAAGAAAGGAGAGTCCCCAGATGGAGACCAGCAAGACTGGAAAGCAAAGCTGAGTGGGGGTTCTGGAAGCTGACTTCTGCTCTGATGGGACACACTGTGAGAACCTTGGACACTTGAGGGGAACTGAACACACAAACCTTACATCAGCCCCTGCCCCTCTCAGGGCTGCTCTCTTATTCCAGTCCCAGTACCACAGTCCCAGGAAAGGCCACTCTCTATCCCAAACCTACATGGAAAAAGAAAAAGAAAAAAAAGACTTAGAAGAGAATTTTAAACTCTAGCTCTGTTTCCTGTGGGTTTGTGGTACAAGTTTCTTCAGATATCTAGTGCAGGGAATTCCGAGTCTGCAAGTGAATAATAAACTAAACAATGGGCGTGCTTAAGTGGGCAGGGCAAAGCCTGTGAGACTTCAGTCCTGTACGAAGAGCTAGAGGCGACCGAGGAATGATGTGAGCAGAAAAGATCTTCTTCAGGGAAGAGCACACCAACTGACTACACAGTACAGAATGGTCAGGCCTGAAAACTTAGGTACAAGTAACATTATATGGGCTGAGCACTTTTACATATGTTTATTTATATATTTAGTAACATGTGTATATGTACATATGCACACAAGAACAATTCATGAAAGAAGTCATAAAGGAAAGGGGGGAGAAATGTGTTATACTATTAATAATTGTTTAAGGTTAATTTAAAAAAGATTTTAAAAAATCTGACTCTGAAGTGGAATTATCTCTGGCCTTTCTGTAGCAGGAAAGTTTAGAAATCTGCTGGGGGTGGGGGCTTAACTCTCCAGGTCCTGGAGCACCACCCGCCCCCAGAAAACTCTTGTTTTTCTCTTTGAAAAACTCAATTCATATTTTAAAAAGTCTAAGGAATTCATCTTCAACAACGTGCTCAGAAGTTATGGAAAACAGACAGTTAAGTCAAGATCTCAACCCTTAGATATGTAAATTGAAAAAGAAACTATCATGAATATGGTACATCCCCTTCCAAACTCACATATTGAAATCCTGACTCCAGGATCTCAGAAGGCCACTTTGTGTGGAACTAGAATTAATGCAGCTCTAGCAGTTCGGTAATGTAAGGCTCCTGCTGGGACGGGCAAACTCCTAATCTGATATAGTTTTGTTGTGAGGATGAACATGCACAGAGAAATAACCTGAGATAATGGAGGCAGAGAGCCAGGCAATATCACTACTGCTACACCAGAAGGAATTCCAGAGATCCTAGAGACGACAGCCAGCCTGGCAAAAATACAGTCGGCAGGGTTGTCCCTCCACTGGAACCGGAAAGAAGATCTGGGGACACCGTCATCTCACACTTCTGTCCCCCAAACTGTGATGCGGTAAGCACCCTAGAAAAATAAGAGATCAAAAAATATCAAAAAATAAAATCAGTAGAGATGAGAGCAAGTAAATAAAATATGAGAAGAAATAAGACATGAAATCATTGAAGTTCTATGGAAGAAAAAAACAGGTATTATCAATCAAAATGTCTCTGAACAGTGTGTCACATGGATGTAGCACAGTTAAATAAATGAGTAAAATTTGAAACAAAGGCTAAAAGATGCAAAGATCTAAAACTTAAGAACTCTGTATCAACTCCTAGCCAAATAAGAAGTCTTAAGGAAATATAGAATATGAAGCGACCGTTTGAAGCAAAAATGAACAAGACGTTCAGACTGGGGAAAATGTGCCTGTCCCAAAGTTCATCAAACAATAGATCCCAAATAGAATAAATAAAGGTAAATTCACAGCAAAATAATTAGCAAAGCTGCAGGAAATATAGAAGCGTGTAAAAAGAAAGAGAAATGACTTAAAAAGCATTAACACCTGACGGCTGGCAATACCAACAGTGAAGGGGACAATGGGGAAAAGTTCCCGTTGTGTGCAGAAAAACTGACCACCTGTCAACTCCAGTTCTACACGTAAAAGCATAAAGATTCCTCCTGAGGAAGGGTGCTGGTGAGCATAAAACAAAGCAAGGAGCAAGGAAAGGAGGGCATGTAAACAAACCTCAGTGCATTAAAACTTAGAGTCAACCTGATGGTAATTCTGCAATTTGGCCTGGTTAGCATGACCAACTACAGGCATCAGAGGCAAGAATCATGGGCACACGCCTTGGTAAAATCTCATGTTGTAAGTTTAGCACATGTATTTTATTTTCTGTAAAGTATAGCATACAAGTTGATTTTTAACAACAAATAGAACTTAAAGGCTTTGTAACAACAAATTAAACAAAAAAACCTCTGATTCCTTTAAGGTGTTCCAAAATATTTACATTATGGGGCAAAGGGAAAAAAAAGCAACTACTGACCTCAGGTAGTATGGAGGAATATAGAAACTGAGCATTTAAAGATAATATTCAGGGAAGGGAAACAGCATGAGCCCCGAGAGACATAAGAACAGGTGTGTACTTCATCTTTCCTCTTTGGCATGACTTTAAAATGTAAGAATAGAAATCATGCAGCAGTGAATGTCCTGTCAAGGGGGTCACACAGATGATCCAGAGAGTTTTATTAAAAGTCGCTTAAATGAATTAAAATACACGTTATGTCGACACTTGCGGCTAAGTCTATAGGTCAGCATTAGAGTGATTTCTTTCAAGACAAAGAGGTAGACTCTCCAAGGAAATCACACTGTCATAGAAGGCACACAATTGTTAGAAATGGCTAGAACAAGGGCATGGGTCGAAAAGTCTGCTGTAAAAGAAGTCAGAATTAGGAGAATGTGGAAGTGTCTGGATTCAGCGTGAGTTATAGAGTTCACTGAAGAGTGATCTCAGGACTTCAGTCTGTTTCTACCCAGCAGATGAATGCACAGGGTCTAGACAGGGTCCTAATTCATGCCCGACATTAGCTGATTGTTCCACAACAATTGACTTGTTACCATACTCTTTCCTCCAAGACTAATTACATTTTTCACACCAGAGACAAAGAGTTATGTAGCACCTTGAAAAATAACTCTTAAAATGTGCTATTTGGGGCAATTATTTCAGTGAAGGTAGGTAATAGAGTACTTAGAGTAGTTAGTGTATTTGCATGCTTAATTAACTGTAATTTATTTAAAAGCACTTTAATATCAAATTACTGTGGGTGCATTTGAAGCTTGAATTATTCTTTTAAGTACTTTGATTTTTATTCTTTTTTGGAGAAAGATGTAAAACTAAAGTCATCAAGTGGAACTAAAGCACAAAGTAAACAAAATGAGCACAGATTAAGTGTGGAGACTAAATAAAAACAGCTCATTGAACACCTGCTCAAGGATTATAACCAAGCAAAGACAGTTTTCAGAAAAGTAGAGTATAGTAGTACTGTAATCGATGGATCTAATCTCCATGGAAGTAGAAAAAGACAAGATCTCCTGAGTAAATTAGGAGCATGGGGACCATGGGAGAGGGTAGAAGGCTCAATAAACACAATTTTTTAAAAAAGAAAATGTCACAAAATATTTAAGACTGGCTAGATTTCTTTTAATTCTAATAAATTTTATTTATTTCAATTTAAACTTGGTTATGTGGAATATAATACCACTTTTGACTCCAAAATGCATATATATATATATATATATATATATATATACATACATACATACATATGTATGTATATATATAGGTTTTTCAATACCGGGTTTCTCTGTAGCTTTGGAGCCTGTCCTGGAACTAGCTCTTGTAGACCAGGTTGGCCTGGAACTCACAGAGTTCAGCCTTCCTCTGCCTCCAGAGTGCTGGGATTAAAGGCGTGCACCACCACCGCCTGGCTTGCATTTATATCTTTTTACCTCAATGCTATACAATGACTTCCCATTAAATTCTAAGATTCTAATGAACTGTGAACACTTATGCTCATGTTTATTGCTTGAGTTGACTCTTCAGCCATTAGTTCAAATGGTATTCGTAGCCTTTTGCTTGTTGGTAACACAAGTTTACTGTTAAATGCTTACATAGACAGAAAGTCAACTGGAAATGTGAGCAGCTGCAATCTGACAAACGGACATATTCGTTCATGCTACAAGGTTGGGACGTAGGTTAGGAAAGCATCAATTGCCTTCTGATTATAGACAGCCCTGCGATGATGTGTCATATGCACGGCTGCTGAGCGCCCATGCCTAGACAGTGTCTCTGAAACATAGCCCCAATTCTAGCTCCTCCTGCCTGGGTCTTATCTAGTTTTTTAGCCTTGCCCTCCTCCTGTGCTTTGCTAAACCACATGCACCAAGCCACATCATGAGCATATAATGTACGTAACACTATGTGACAATCCTCCAGTGCCTGCACACTTCCAAATGAAGTCAAAATCCTTCAAGTGAAATCCAGTATCATTAAGGTGGGTGTATGCTTATTTTTTCAGAGTCGTCTGATGTGATTCCTACTTCTATGATCCAATTCTTTATCATTCCATACTGCTGAGTGAGTCCTTGTATGCCTTAGTTCCCCCTTTGTTATTTATATAGGTAAGATGCCCAGGTACAAAGCAGATGATTAGTAGACCCTATCTTGTAGTCCGTTGATTAAAGTTTTCCCCATCTTTAAAAACAAAACCAATATCTTGAGTATCCCTTTTCCCTGTATCTATTTCAAGTTTTATCTGTAACTGATCTATAAATTACATTTTATGATTGAATAATTATGTCATGATTTTGCACAAGATAAAAACCCTCCTCAAATACAAAATCCTTAATGCAAATTTCTGGAATGCTTAAATTTAAACAGCTTTTGTTTTTCAGCTTTGCAACTTCAAAATGTTTATGTGTGAATAATTAAATCAAGCTAGAGAAATAAAATAAAGATCTAAAAACTGGATGAAGAACATATTTTCATAACAGAAACTTGCAAGGAAAATGACATATGAAGTAATAATGCCTGTGTTTCAGATCCCAAGAGATCCTGCCATTGTACATTGCAAAGCAACACTAAATACAGCACCCACTGAATTTGGGTGTTTGTGACTGAACTGTGGGACCTCTACATGATGTTAGGGTTTATTGTGCTCTATTATTTGTCTTTGTAGTTCTTTATACATGTAGTAATGAGGGGCTCGGGCTGCGTTCCCGGCGCCGGGCCCCTTGTTCTGTCCCACCCGGCTCCTGGTGCGTACCCGAAATAATTACACGGAAACTGTATTTATTGAAATACTGCCTGGCCCATTAGCTCTAGCCTCTTATTGGCTAACTCTCACATATTTGTTTAACCCATTTCTAATAATCTGTGTGTCACCACGAGTCGTGGCTTACCGGCATGAGTCTAACCAGTGTCCATCTTGTGCTGGAGAAGCATGGCGTCTGC